>CM008337.1:34469834-34485347 GCA_002525835.2 Ipomoea batatas | reverse complement strand
AGAAATGTAATTTTTGTCCCTTGACGAACAAAACCATCAAATGGTGTTGAGATAATATTTTATAACGTATTTAATTTAATTTATTACTCTTAATTATGTTAGATCTTTAATAAAAGTTATAACTTATCAAAGTGGTTGGTAGAATACATGCTTCTAGGATTGGTTATAAGCATCAATAAATTGTGCTCATAACCAATCAAAAGATCAATCAAGGGCAAAAAGTGAGAAAGAAAGATCAGAGAAGCAATATAATATAATAATGGGAAACATGAACATGTATTTGATATTTGCATTGCTAATAAGCATAGGAGAAATGAATTTGTCAAATGCAATAAGTGATGAAGAAGAATCAAGAATATTTAGTGAAGCTGTGAATTTCCACGATGAGTGCCAGAACAACGTTGGAGCATCTATGCATAAATGCGCACCAGAAATCATTAAAATCATCAAACAAGATGGACGTACAGTTACCAATGAATTGCCTAGCAAAGAGTGCTGCTCGGAGCTTCTAAGATTCGGAGAGACTTGTTATTATTACTGGATGGACTATGAAGTTGGTGCTTTGCTGCCCACGGTCGAAGAGCTTATACTTTTTACATATTCTATTGAATTTTTAGTAAATATTGACAACGTATGGGCTGGCTGTCAATCTAAAGTGCTCTAAAACTTTATATTTAGCTGGATGGATTTTTTTTTTCTTAATGCATTAATTAATCCGCAGTAATTGCCCAAGCATGTTCAGGATTAATAAAAGATGGAACTCCTAGGTATTTACTAAGGCCCTGCGACCTAGGTATGGCAGCAAGGGGTGTGCAATTCGGTTTGATTTTTCTGAACAGAACAATACTGAAAGTACCAAACCAAACTCGTAATATACCACAAAATCGAATGGTTCGGTTAAAAATCGAACCAAACTAAACAATTTAGTAAAAAATCAAATCAAATTGAGCTGAATACCGTTTGATTTTTTTTTAATAAATATAATAATAATAATACTCAAAATAATAATAATAATAATAATAATAATAATAATAATAATAAGTAAATCTAAGTCCCTTGATACCTGTTCCGCCGATTAGTTTCTATTCTCAGTATCTCTCTTAAATTTTTTATTTGATTTCTCTATTGATTGTTCTCTACTTTGCACTTTTGTTGTTTGCCGCAATTGTTCTATACATCACAATTATATCTAACTTCAGTTATTCTTACAATATTCAATATTTTCCTCAGTTTCATGTTTCTATGAAATTAATGTGCTTTAACATAATTCTAATTTTGATTTCCAGTGCATTGAAAAATAATATTCCAGTGCACTAGCAATGATGAATTGTGTCAAAAAATTAACTATACAATACTTGAAACTTGTTCTCCAAATATTAACTATACAAATATATGATTCTTCATCTTGTCAATAAAACATTCCAAATGAAGCAATTGAAGAGTCGGTTGTGCAAAACAAAAAACAACTAATGTTTGGTAATTAGTACTTAGTAGTGTGTTTAAACTTTGGATTGTTATTTTGTTATATGATGTTTAGACTTTGGATTTGGACTATGTCAATATGTATTGTTTGGTAGTATGTTTGTAAAAATAGGAAATACCAAAATTTGGGTTTCTTAAACCAAACCGAACCAATTCTGAATTGAAACCAAACTTTTCCAAATCGAATCAAAACCGAGTCGAACTATAATGTTAAACCAAATGGTATCAATTTTTTTAATACCAAAATACCGAAACCAATAAATTGAACCGAATCCCGAAACGCACACCCCTAATGCCAGCTAAATTTATGATCAATCTGGCTTCATTGGTTGAAACATGTTTAGAGAAATAAATATGAGACTTATGTAGGTTGACCCTTTGTCCCGAGGCAGGACTAAACTTGTCCAGTATTCCTTATTAATCATCATAATCTGGTCCTGCGTGGCCTCAACAAAGAGAACCCTATCATCAGCAAAAAATAAATGGGACAAGTTAGGACCATATCGGAGGTGCGGATCGGATTCCTTTCCATTTTCCTCGTTGGACTTCTTCTCTAATGAGGTGGTTAAGTATTTCCATGCAAAGGACAAAAAGGTAAGGGGAGATACAGTCTCCTTGTCTGATCCATCTCGAGGGTTGAATCCAATGAAGTTGCTTGCCGTTCTAAACCACACTAAGTCTAGTTGTTTCCACGCAAGCCATAATATTACTAATCCAGTCTTGTTTCATGCATTCACATTTCATTCAGGGTATCTCTAATAACTCCAGTCAAATTTATCGTAAGCCTTTTCAAGATCAATTTTCACTACTATAAATTTCTTACCTCCCTAGGTATTGCACATGGTGTGAATGACTTCTTAGTAGATCAATATATTATCAACAATTTGCCTACCCAGAACAAAACTGCTCTATTTTGGTCACAAGTTTGATTCTCACCAACACATTCTCGTGCGGCCGAGTCTATCTTATTCCTGGTGTAATTTACGTCTCTTAGCTTGTGTAATTGTTACTCATTGCACCCTCGAATAATTTATTGCGGGAATAGGGTTTAAATCCTATTATTAACTAAAAAAAAGCTTTAATTTGTGTGAGCACTAATAAGGTACATCTATCCTACCGTCACTGGGGTAAGAGCAATGAGGTAACGAACCTTTAAATTTGGAGTCCAAACATAAATATAAACAAAGAATGCCTCAATTTAATTATTTATAACGTATGTAATTTAATTTATTACTCTTAATTATGTTAATCAAAGTTATAACTTATCAAAGTGGTCGGTAGAATGCATGCATGCTTCTAAAATTTGTTATAAGCATCATATCAATAAATTGTGCTCCATCATAAACCAAGCAAAAGAAGGGTGAAAAGTGAGAGAATCGAAGCAATAATAATGGGAAACATGAACGTCTATTTGATATTTGCATTGCTAATAAGCATAGGAGAAATCAATTTGTCAAATGCACTAAGTGATGAAGAAGAATCAAGAATATTTAGTGAAGCTATGAAATTCGGCGATACGTGCCAAAACGTTGGACCATCTATGCATAAATGCGCACCAGAAATCATTAAAATCATCAAACAAGATGGACGTAAAATTACCAATGAATTGCCTAGCAAACAGTGCTGCTCGGAGCTTCTAAGGTTGGGAGAGAGTTGTTATTATCACTGGATGAACTATGAAGTGTCTTCTTTGCCCACGGTCCAAGAGCAAGATCTTTTTACATGGTCTAATGAATTTTTAGTAAATATTGACACCGTATGGATTGGTTGTGAATCTAAAGTGCTCTAAAACTTTTTATTAATTAGCTGAATGGATTTTTTTTCTTAATGCATTAATTAACCCGCAGTAATATAATTGCCCAAGAATGCTCAGGATTAATAAAAGATTTTATTTCTCTTATTTCTTATCCAAATAATTGCCCGGCCACATTGATCTCCTTAGTAGTTTTGATTCCCAGGCCTCCCATATCCTTGGATTTCGTGACTTGTTCCTAGTTTATGAGGTGGTATTTCTGATTTTCATTAGTATTGCCCCATAAGAAGCCTCGATCTCACCCTGTTATCAATTGCTTCTAATATCCCTGTTGGAATTGAAGAAGCATTGTTTGCATGGCATAGTAGGGTATGGAATTGAGCGTTGATTGGGTAAGGACACAACGACCTGGTAGGGTTAGGAGTTTTATATATTTTCCACCCTTCAAGTCTCGCATCCAATCTCTCGATTATGGTTCCAAAGTGATTATTCAAAACCCATCCGATCCAGGTGCTTTGAGCGGGACCATCAAAAATAACTTTTTGATTCTTGCTAACACCTTCTCGTGCGATCGAGTTTGTCGTATTCCTAGTGTGATTTACCTCTCTCGTGTAATTTACGGGCTATTACACATGAGCAATAGTTACTCAATGCATGAACCCTCAAGTAGTTTATTGCGGGAATAGGATTTAAATCCTATTATTAACTAAAAAAGCTTTAATTTGTGTGTGCACTAATAAGGCACATCCTATAGTCTCTAGGGTAGGAGCAACGAGATAACAAACCCTTAAATTTGGTGTCCAAACAAAAATATAAACAAAGAATGTCTCAATTTAATTATTTATAATGTATTTAATTTAATTTATTACTCCTAATTATGTTAGATCTTTACTAAAAGTTATAACTTATCAAAGTGGTTGGTATAATGCATGCCTAGCTCTAAGATTTGTTATAAGCATCAATAAATTGTGCTCCATCATAAACCAATCAAAAGAAGGGTGAAAAGTGAGAAAGAGAAGCAATATAATAATGGGAAACATGAACATCTATTTGATATTTGCATTGCTAATAATCATAGGAGAAATGAATTTGTCAAATTCAATAACTGATGAAGAAGAATAAAAAATATTTCGTGATTTTGTGGAAGTAATCGGGGATTCTTTTATGTTTAACGATCGAGAGTGCCCGAACGATGCAGAAATACCTTCGAATAAATGCGCAATACAAATCGCTAAAATGGTGAAACAAGATGGACGTACACTTACCAAAGAATTGCCTAGCAAACAGTGCTGCTCGGAGCTTCTAAGTTTTGGAGTGCGCTGTTATTATCAGTGGATGAACTATGAAGTTGCTTCTTTGCCGACGGCCCAAGAGCGTGATTTTTTTACAAATTCTGTTGAATTTTTAGTAAATATTGGCACCGTGTGGACTGGTTGTCAACCTAAAGTGCTCTAAAACTTTATATTTAGATGGATGCAGGGATTTTATTTTTTTTCCTTAATGCATTAACCTGCAGTAATTGCCCAATTTTATTTCTCTAATTTATTATGTTATTGCGGAACATAGACCACCCTCTTGGTCTTTGCAACGGTACGCGACGTCTCGTCATAAGATTGACAGATCAGATCATATCGTCGAAGCAAAAATAGTTGATGGGACACAAGGAATCAAAGTTCTTATCCCCAGAATGTCTTTCACTCCTTCTGATATGAGATTGCCTTTCAAGTTTCAGCGTAAACAATTCCATTGATGCTCGCAGATGCCATTAATTCACGGTCAATTGTACGTGACTTTTTCTCAAGTCACCCATCTTGATGTCCTGGAGGTGTTAGCGCTAGACGGTGATGGACAAGATTTTGTTAGTACTACGTACCAATGTCGTTTATAAAGAGATTTTCAATAATGTGTAATTCGAACTAGTGATATTATATATTATTTTCAAAGAGCAAATCTATCCAAGTTAAACAAATCCTAAACACTGATATATATAAAAGTAGAATTTATATGATTTTTTTTTGGATCGGAAGGGGATGGGGAAACCCTGGCACTACACTTAAAACACACGACGCAGCGTGGTCACACCTATTTTGTCATTAGCAACGATAGTCTCCAAACGAGGCGGTGGAAGCTCAAACGGACTCCATTCCATGTCATGGTACTCTCGGAGGCACCCATGTTGGTGAGAGGGTCTGCCACCATGTTTTCCTCACGGAAAATGTTCCTGATCTGAAACCAATCTTCCGGAATCTCTTCTACCGATCTTTGATATTCGCAACAGTACAGTCTCATAAATGGGACCTCTCAAAGTGTTTTGTTTAGTAATCCATTTAATGACTTCCTTAGCATCCGTTTGGACTTCAAGGTCGCGTATGCCTCTTTCCCAAACCCACTGGATAGTCGTTCGATTGTTATGCCATAGACCCAAACCCGAGTTCATATTCACAATTTTAAAATTCTTTATTCACAATTTTAAAACTCTATATTCACAATTACAGAACTCTTGCATGTAATTGTGGATATAGAGTTCTAAAACTATGAACATAGAGTGCTAAAACTGTGAAGCATAGTTTGCTATACTCCTTTCAATTGCTTTCGCCTCCATTTCCTCAATGTTCTCATGGCATATCATCCACAACAGCATCTTCATCTTCTCCCAGATCATGGACCATTCTCTGTCCGGCAAATCAATGTTGAAGCCATTAATCAGTTTGTAAGCTGATTTAATGGACTACTTACCTGTTGGTTCGTGTTTCCAGTAGAACTTAAATTTATTTATAACGTATTTAATTTAATTTATTACATACTCTTAATTAATTATGTTAGTTCTTTAATAAAAGTTATAACTTATCAAAGTGGTTATTGGTAGAATGCATGCTTCTAGGATTTGTTATAAGCATCAATAAATTGTGCTCAGCTCCATCATAAACCAATCAAAAGCAAAAGAAACTTCAGAGAAGCAATATAATAATGGGAAACATGAACATCTATTTGATCTTTGCATTGCTACTAACCATAGGAGAAATGAATTTGTCAAATGCAATAACTGATGAAGAAGAATCAAAAATATTTGGTGATTTTCTGGAACTGGGGGATTCTTTTTTGTTTGACAAGAGTGAGTGCCAGAACGCTACTGGGGCACCTTCGAATAAATGCGCAACACAAATCGCTAAAATCATCAAACAAGATGGACGTACACTTACCAAAGAATTGCCTACCAAACAGTGCTGCTCGGAGCTTCTAAGTTGGGGAGAGAATTGTTATTATCACTGGATGAACTATGAACTTGGTCATTTGCCCAAAGATATTGATCTTTTTCAAACTTCTGCTCAAGTTTTAGTAAATATTGGCACTGTATGGATTGGTTGTCAATCTAATAAAGTGCCCTAAAAATGTATATTTAGATTGATGGATTTTTAATTTTTTCCCCTTAATGCATTAACCTGTAGTAATTGCCCAATTTTATTTCTCTAATTTGTTATGAATAATTAAATAGCAGCTCTGCCCAGGACCTTATGCTGCAGTGGCACCAAGTTGTTCTCTTATATAAGAGTCTATCATAGAGTCGGTAGTAATTATTTGTACGCTATAAAATATTCATAAAAAAAATAAGAAATATATAATTACTTAGATAAAATAGTTTGAATAGAAAGCATATTATAAATTACACATTTTCTATATTTATATGATTTTTATAAATACATTTTCATTTAGCTAGATAAATTTCAAACTTTTTAAAGTAATTTGAATACGATGGCACATGACCAAGCCCCTGGACTAAACTTGTCCAGACACTCCTTAATCGTCATAATTTGTCCTGCATGGCTTCAACAAAGAGAACCATATCGTTAGCAAAAAATAAATGGGACAAGTTAGGATCATACCTGGAGGTGCGGATTCCTTTCTATTTTACTCGTTACACTTCTTCTCTAATGATGAGGTGATTAAGTCTTTCCATGCAAAGGACAAAACGGCAAGGAGAGATAGAGTCCCCTTGTCTGATCCCTCTCGAGACCGGGTTGAATTCAATTAAGTTGCTCGTCGTTCCAAATCGCACTAAGTCTAGTTATTTCCCCACAAGCCATAATATTACGAATCCAGTCTTGTTTCATTCCCGCTTCATTCAGGGTATCTCTAATAAAGCTCCAGTCAAGTCTACGTAGGCCTTTTCAAAATCAATTTTCACTACCATAAATTTCTTACCTCGGGCATTGAGCATGGTGTGAAGGACTTCTTGGTAGATCAAGATATTGTCAACAATTTGCCTTCCCAGAACAAAATTGCTTTGTTCAGGTCCAACACCTTCTCGTGCGGCCGAGTCTGTAGTATTCCTAGTGTGATTTACCTTTCTTGTGTAATTTGCAAGATAATACACAAAAGCAATGTTTACTCACTGCACCCTTAGGTATAGTAGTTTATTGGGAGAATAGGATTTAATCCTATCATTAACTAAAAAAGCTTTCTGTACCTGAGCACGTACTAATAAGGCACATCCTACAATCTCTAGGGTAGGAGCAATGAGGTACTTAATGAACCCTTAAATTTGGGGTTCAAACAAAAAAATAAACAAAGAATGTCTCAATTTAATTATTTATAACGCATTTACTTTAATTTATTGCTCTTAATTATGTTAACAAAAGTTATAACTTATCAAGGTGGTTGGTAGAATGCATGCATGCTTCTAGGATTTGTTATAAGCATCAATAAATTGTGCTCCATCATAAACCAATCAAAAGCAAAAGCAAAAGATAGATCAAGGGGTGAAAAGTGAGAAGGACCAGAGAAGCAATAATAATGGAAAAGATGAACATCTATTTGATATTAGCAATATTGCTAATAAGCATAGGAGAAATGAATTTGTCAAATGCATCAACTGAGGATGAAGACTTAAAAACATTTAATGATTTTGTGCAAGATTTAAACGTCCGTGATTGCTTGAACACTACTGGACCACCTACGGATAAATGCGCAATACAAATCGCTAAAATCGTCGACCATGATGGACATACAATTACCAAAGAATTGCCTAGCAAACAGTGCTGCTCGGAGCTCGTAGGTTGGGGACAGCTTTGTTTTTATTATTGGATGAATTATGTTACGTATGTATATCCTGTTGAATTTTTATTAAATGTTGAGCACGTATGGGATGGTTGTCAATCTAAAGTGCTTTAAAACTTTATATTTAGCTGGGTGGATTTTTATTTATTTATTTTATTCTTAATGCATTAATTAACCCGCACGCAGTAATTGCCCAAGTTCGTACCATATGCATGTTCAGGATTAATAATAAAAGATTAATATTCAATTTTATTTCTCTAATTTTAATTTGTTATGAATAATTAAATATCAAGTCTTAGTCCCGGCCCTACGCATATGGATAAAAATAATAATAATAGAAATTAAAACGTAAATGATTATCATTAACTTTTTCTTCTTTTGTTTTGTTGGAAAAATTAACATAAAATGACATTTAAGTGATTTGAGGTAATGTTTTGAGTGGGGTTCCATTTGAATTTGGATCAGGTCAACGTGAATTTAAATTAACCTAGTTGAAATGTTTAATTTGATATAGTATACGCTCAAAATAGATAATAGATAATTGAGAAATTGATTTTAAAATTGTACCATAAATTTTGGAAAATGAAGAGCTTTTCAAAGGCTTTTAAGTAGCATTTGTTCCACATTGAAAATTATGTGATACTATAACTAATAGGCAAAAACTTCTGCGAGACTATCTCATGTGTCTCAATCCGTGAGACGGGTCGAATCTTTGATTAATATAATGAGGCAAAGATCCGACCCATTAATCAAAGACGCGATCCGTTTCAAGGATTGAGACTCGTGAGACGGTTTCACACAAGTGTTACCCTAACTAATAAGGTCGTAACCACAAAGAAATGACAAAACAAGTCGTTGATATTCATGACAATATCGATGTATTCTTTACTAAATTGGTTAAAGCTTATGAACAGATACTACATTGTAACAGAGTCAGTAGTACTAAAAAAAAAATTGGTTAAAGCTATTAACATCTTCCAATAACCTATTTTTCTTGAGTATCAAATTATAGCACAAGCTAAAACTACTCTTTTAGAAGTTAGACCGATCGGTCAATGACTTATGATCTAATGACACGATGTGACTCTTCCAAATAAGAGGTCATAGTATAGGTTCGAGTCCTAATGGGGTAGTATATATGAACATATATTACATTAACAGAATGGACACTCGAACTTGGTTGTGTCTGCATCAAAATGGTTAAGTATGTCGTGTAACACATAGCCAATGAGATAAAAGCACATTTAAATATGATAAAACAAAATGGACGTGCACTCGAACTTAGTTAAATTTGTCATGATTCTAGTGCGATTTACCTCCTCTCTTGTAATTTTTCAGGCTATTGCACAATGACAGTAGTTACTCACGGCAAATTCTTTCTTCTAAACTGAACGAGATGATAAATGAAACAAATTTTACTGAAGTACGTAGTGTATTATAAAGAGAATGAAATGAATTGGATAAATACCCTTATATTATATATTTTCTATTATATATCTATTTTTCTATTTTTTTTTAAAGGAATCATTTTCTTGATATAGGATTCAATTCCTACTATACCATTGAAAAAAGAAATACCTTTGTGTGGACACTAATGAAACACGTCATCCTAATAAGGCCTCTAGGGCAGGAGCAATGATAGTAGACCTTTAAATTTAGAGTCCAAGTAAAAATATAAACAAAGAATGTTTCAATTTAATTATTTATAATGTATTTAATTTAATTTATTACTCTTAATTATTTTCTTCAATAAAAAGTTATAACTCATCAAAATGGTTGGTATTATGCATGCTTCTAATTATTAGCATCGATAAATTGTGCTCATAAACCAATCAAAAGGAAAAGCAAAAGATCGATCAACGGGTGAAAAGTGAGTAAAATCATAGAAGCAATATTAATGGAAAACATGAACATCTATTTGATATTAGCATTGCTAATAACCATAGGAGAAATCAATAATTTGTCAAATGCAGCAATAATTGATGAACATGAATCAGGATTTATTGAATTTGCGAAAAACAATGTTAGGTGCCAGATCGGTGGACCACCTTCGCGTAATTGCAGACAACAAATCATTAAACTCACCGAAAAAGATGGTCGTACAATTACCAAAGAATTGCCTACCAAACAGTGCTGCTCGGAGTCGGAGCTTCTAAGTTGGGGAGAGAAGTGTTATTATTACTGGATGAACTATGAAGTTCCTAACATACCAAGTGCCCCAGAGGGTGATCCTTTTCATGCATATTCTTATGAATTATTTTTACTAAATGCTAATATTGTATATACTGGTTGTGAATCGTCTAAAGCGCTCTAAAACATTTAGCTGGATTTTTTGTTTCTTAATGTATTAATTAACCTGTAATTGATGCCCAAGTTCGTACCATATATATGCTTGTTCAGGATTAATAAAAGATTAATATTCAATTTTATTTCTCTAGATTGTTATGAATAATTGAATAACAAGTGTTAGGGGTGTTTGGCAATTGATTGTTAATTGATATCTAATAGCTAATTGATTTAACTAATAGTTGATATCTGATTGTGTTAGCTGATTTGACCAACTAATAGTATTAGTTGGTTATAGAAAGATGCGTGGAGCGCAAGAATTACACTGGTTCCTAAATTACGCAATTCTTGCGTTCCACGCACAAATAAAATGACTTTGTTTTTCCTTTTTTCTACCTGGCGGACCTCACAAAAAAACCAAAATTTGCAGAACAAAAAATCACTGCAATAAAAAGTCACTCTCCACATTTATTAAAAAGTAACCCTTGCAATTTTTTACTGTTCTATAAATCATGAAAAAAATCCCTACTGGGAATGCTCTAATGTCATGACTCCAGTCTCTAGATAAGGACCAAACAAATTATATTGTCAATAATAACCCTACAACTAAAACCAGCAAAGATATTTATTCTAAATGAGCTACAACTAAAATATTAAGAATACATTTTTGTTTAGAAAAAAAATTCAATACTTCATTAATCCAAAACATCAAAAAGTAAGATCATACAAGAATTGAATTAGTACAATCTAATTTTGAAATTGACTCCTTTGTTAACAAATCAACTATCATATCCATGCACACACTATTTCAAAGACAAAAAGTTGACAATTCACAGTTAACAAAAAAACAGAACTGGTGAAGGAGAGGCTGTATATAACCAAATAAAATGACAAGAATTGAAAGCTCTCTAATAAACTAATCAGCTCAACTAAGATAGTAATACAGAGATACAGCTGAATTAGTCTAGTCTGGACTAAATTTCATCATGGACTTCTGAGCAGGCCACACTGAGAATTGTAGAATACAAGGCCACATCATATCATATGTCACCAGGAAGACGACTGCTTACACTTCCTCACAACCTTTACATAGAAACAATTAAGGAAAACAATTAAGTCAATGATCAAACATGGAGAGTGTTTGGTAAATAGTTGTTAGCTGATACTGTTATGAGTTTGACTAGTCGATAGCATTAGTTAATTGTAGAAAAGTGTTTTGATAAATCATCTGTTAACTGATAGTTGATTACATGCAAAACGACTTTCTCAAAAAGCTGATGGAAAAAGTTGCCTTGAGCAGGTTTTTTATTTTTTTTTAAAGAAATAAAAATAAACTGTTATAAAAAGCTAATTAATCAAACACTCATATTGATTGTGTAACCAAGTTAGTGGTCAAATAAATAAAAATTGACTGATAAGCTAACTATGTTACCAAACAGGGTCATTGGCCCTGCTTGCTAAAATAGCTAGTCTATCAGCTAATTTTAGCTTATTTGACTACTATTAGCTATTTGGCTTGGTTAAAAAATTAATACAAGTGTTTGGTTAATCAACTTTTTGTAACTCTAAAATGCTAAAATTCAAAAAGTTGCTCAAAGAAACTTTTTCAATTAGCTTTTTGAGAAAAGAAATTATACCAAAAAACTATCAGCTAACAACTAATTTGCCTAACACTTTTCTGCAATCAGCTAATGTTAACCTCTAATCCAATCACCTAACAGCTAACAACTAACAACAGCTAATAGTCATTTAGCAAACAAGGCCAATTGTCAAAATGTGTCATACAAAGAATTGAAAGAAATACTTACACTTATCTTCTGTAGAGGGCAACAATGTCTTCATTTAAGCGTTTTGCCTCAAGAAGCATATCACCACAATTCTGTGGATCCACAGGCTGCATATTGAAATCAGGATCCCCATTATATTCATTCCACTCAAACCACATCTTTGAGATGGACTCCTTCTTAAAACAAGTGGAGTGATCTTCCTCCTCAGGGGATCCAGAAGCCACCAATCTGTAAACATATACTATCTTCACCTGCCCGGGCCTGAATGCTCGCCCGATAACCTGGCGAGTGACCGAGGGGTTCAGGTGAACATCCAATATAACAATCCGCGAAGCACCAACCAGCGATATGCCTTCCCCACAAGCTTTGATTGAGCCAAAGAAGACACGAGCTTGCGGGGAAGTGTTGAATTGCTCCATCGAAGACTCTCGTGTTGCTGAGTCTGAATCCCCGGTGATCGAAAAGATTTCCTTGCCAGTACTATAGCGCTTGGCATTGATGGTTAGCCTTTCCAGGAACTTCATGGGCAGCAAATACTGGCTAAACACTAGCAGCTTTTCACCCATGGCTTCACATAGGTTTAGAAGGTTTAGGTAAAATTTGGCCTTTACCCCTTCTGTTATGTCCAAATTAGCCAGGGTGTTATCAATCCTTTGATCATCTACTCTGCTGAGATCCTTAAGGCCATGGTGCACACAAATTGCACTTCCTTCTGAGCTTATTTTGAACTTTGAACCCTCCATTTTCAGTTTATCAACTGACCTTTTCTGTTTGGGATGAAGCTTAAGAAAAACAGTGAAATCCATCAGCCCAGGGAGATCATCCAGGGAGTCCCCTTTGTAGTACTGAAGAACATCCTTTGTCATTTCCCTTAAATCGCATACAAGGGAAGCTTTCCTCTTGAAATCACTGTCATTTAACAGTGTCTTCTCGACTATATCGAAGAAAAAACTGTCTGAACTTTGCTGCTTATTGTGCCTTCTCCCAGCTGGGATTGAAGCTGTGCTCAGAATTCTTCTCATGATTGCTCTCGACCTCTCGAGCTTCAGAAACTGAGGACGAACGAGGTTGAGAATGTTGAACACCTCGTTCACGTGATTCTGGTACAACGTCCCAGAAAGCACAACCTTGCGAGGCGTCTTGACTTTTGCAAGGGCACTCATGATGTCTGTGTCTTGATTCCTCGAAGTATGGCCCTCATCCAGAATCAGAATCGAGGGGCATTTCAGCAGAATCTCTTGACAGGAAGCCGAGGCCTTGTTTCTGCATAAATCGCACACGATTGATGAGAATTGTTTGTACCCCAGAAACATAATGCTCCTCTTCTCAGCCCATTTCCTTAAAACCCCCAGCTGTTGTGATCTGTTATCAGCTCTGACAGAATAAAAATCATAGAGAGGAAAATCCTCCTCAATCTGCCAATTCTGGAATTCTTTCTTCCAGGTTCCCAGTATCCCTCTTGGCAGCACTACCAAAGGCCTTGCTTCAGGATATTTAGCCATGAAACTCTGCAGAAAACTTATGATCATAAAAGTTTTCCCCGATCCAGGAGCATGAGCCATGATACAACCCCCCGGATTCTCTGTCACCAAATTTCTAGCAAGAAAATTGAACCCCTCAACTTGGTGGGGTTTCATAATCGCTCTGTGCCTTGGATGAACATAAATTTCAACTACAGGAAGCTCCTGATATGAGTGGATGGCCTCAGGAAGATTTTCATCAGCATTCCCTGAACCCCTTGCTCCCTGCCTGGGATAGGTTCTCTGTCTCTTTGGTTCCTTGATGAACATAAAAAATAAAATTAGGAAACAATGAAAGAAACAAAATGACATTCTAATTCTCAAAAGTGGACAGAAATAATATAATGCAGAGAATTACAGACCTTTGCAAACGGATAATCGATAATGGTCTCAATGCTTTTCTGAACTAGTCCACAGATTCGACACACAAGGCCAGTATCATCTGTTAGGATGAAAGAATGCTCACAGTTTTCTCCATCTCCTTTTCCTGTGTTTTCATCAGCCAAAGCTTCCACAGGAGTTTCCTGTTTCATAACACAAAAATTAAATTCTCAAAAGATTCTGGTCATGCATGTTTGGTAAGATAGTTAACTTATCAACTAATTTTGGTTGATTTGATCATTATTAACTGTTTGACTTGATTAAACATTCAATATAAGTGTTTGATTAATTATCTTTTTGTAACATATTATTGCTTCAAAATGTTAAAATTTAAAAAGCTGCTCAAAGTAGATTTTTCAATAAGCTGGTTGAGAAAGTCATTTTGCATTTAATTAGCTATCAGCTAACAGTTACATCTCGTTTGGTTCATTAGAAAATATTTGAAAGAAATGAAATTCAAATTTCATGGAAAACAAATTATGAGGAAAATAAATTCTATTGTTTGATTTGTGGAAAAGAAATGAATTCCATTGTTTGGTTGGGTTTGGAATGGTAATGAATATAAAGATCAATATACCCTTAACAATAATAGTGATAAAAATTATATACATGTGTAATTAATAGACTTTAATGAGGGTAAAATAGTCCAATTGTGTTATACTTTCTTCCTAAATTCTTTGGAAAACAAAATACAATCTTTTACTAGGATTTTGTTTTCCTTCACTTTTGAGAAATAGAATTTTAATGAAAAATATTTTCTATCCAACCAAACAACATAAAACATCGTTTTCCTCCACTTTTAGGAAAACATTTTCCATGGAAAAGAGTTTCCATCCAACCAAACACCCCTTTAATTTACCAAGCATATTTTTACAATCAGCTAATTCTATCAACTAGTCAAATCCACTGACCCAATCAGTTAACAACTAACAACTAATAGCTATTTACCAAACACCCTTGTTGGTTTTGATGAGCACAAAACAAAACAAAGCAAATTTACCTTTGAGCTTTCCATCGAAAATGCCATTTCCTTCCAAATACCATCTAAGTGATCAGAATCATCACCATTATTATTATGCTCACTACCATCATCCCCTACCTGTATCAGGTTATAACAGTATCATGTATGTAAAAGAACATAACAGAAGTGAACTAAAAGCACATCTGACCGTACAGGAATATACTTACTGCCCAGGAGTCTGCTTCATGTTCCATTTGTGTACAATAACACACTGTTGTATTGGTTATT
>CM008337.1:34446804-34459573 GCA_002525835.2 Ipomoea batatas | reverse complement strand
GATTTATGCATCAACTTGTTCTCACATTCTCACTAATGATGAACCTAATGTATATGAAGTTTATGAATCCAATTTATGATCCTCATCTCAGTAACAAGCTAAATTTTATATTTTTACCCTTAAATTTAATCTTTACTAAATGGATATTTAACTAGAGGGAAAAATCTGAAACCAATTATGATCAAATTAAATAATAAGAATAAAAATTGATAAATGTAAATAATCAAGAAAACATTCTTGAAAATAACTCTTATTTGTTTTTTGACAAAGTTGTAATAGTTAAAGATTTAGTGCTGGTAAGTGGATTTTAAGGATTTTAGTTTCACTATATTGTTTTGGTGATTTTTTTTAACATTTGTACAATTGGGAATTCTTTTAGTTTTAGAGATCCAATATTATTTATGTTAGTCTGTGTTGAGTGTGTATTTTGCTAAGTGCACTACAGAATTTTATAGTACAATTTATTTATTTTATTTTTTGGTAAAATAGTTGAAAATAAAAGAAATCTAATAATAGTGAGGGAGACAATGGAACAGCTGAGACACATACTAGTAAAAGTATCAATAACTAAAGATCTTTTGCATTCTCTAGTATTACACTAAAAGATGTGTTTCGTCTTATGTGCTTAAAGCTAGTGTTTATAGCAAATAAGGCTATCTTTATCCTTGAAATACAATCTCACTTTTAAAAGTGGATCATATTTCTACATCACTAAATTTACAATTTCTTCCATACTTTCTTTACATTACTACAATACTTTCTCATTTTCAAAAGTGATCCCATCTACTTTATATCACAATAATAAATTAATATATTTTTCAATAAATATATCCATATATATAATAAAATAAAATTTAAAAAATGTGTTGAGGGAAGGTAACAAATGTGCCGATTTTCTTGTTAATCTTGATAAAGAATTAGTGTACAACGGCCTTAGAAGCTCCTCTTAAGGATTTGTTGGGCTACTTCTTGTAGATGTCAGCAGAACCAGATTCAGAAGGGTCAGATAGGATCCACTTTGTGTGGGGGCGATTTCAAAAAAAAAAAAAAGAAGTACAAAAGCTGGCAAATCTATACAAACTTGCAATAAACGTGTAAACAAAAATAAAATAAAAATTTATAGGCATTTACATCAGCTTGAAAGTATGCCTCTTTCAAGGATAAATCCAGTCTAAGGGCATGATACAGAAAACAAATTTTATTATTTTAGTTTATTTAGGCTAAGCAAGGTTGTTAAAGTAGTTTCAGGAATAAACAAACTAAAACAAAAATATTACAGAACAGAGCATTGTAATATGCATTTAGTTCTCACACACTTCAAGACTAGAGGAGCGCACGGGATTATCTGATAACAGTGGCGACTCCACATTTTGAGCATCTGCAATCGAGTTTTCATCAGTTGGCAATTCGTCGGGAGACAAGAAAGGCTTTGGTGCCATTTCTAGCAATTCAACATCTTCTTCTTCCAGCATCTCAATTACTTTTTTCATGCTTGGACGCTCACTAGGATTCATCTGTATGCACCACAGTGCCACTATTATCATCTTCTTTGAAACCTTCTTTTCCTCCTCTGTTGCATCATCCATGTCAATGTCCTTCCCATCCTTCAATTGCTCATAAACCCATGAAGGGAAATAAATCTGGCTTAGCTGCTCTACAAATGGATTCAAGTTCTTTCTTCTCCCTACCATTTCCATTAACAACATCCCGAAGCTATAAACATCGGCTTTGTGTGAAATTCCCCCAATGTTTCTGTAGCACAATTCCGGTGCCATGTAACCCATTGTGCCTCTGGCTGCAGTAAGTGACACGAGACTATCTTCCACGGGATACAATTTTGCGAGTCCAAAATCAGAAACTTTTGGGCTAAAGTTCTCGTCAAGAAGAATGTTATGTGGCTTGATATCAAAGTGTAATATTCTCATATCACAACCCCTGTGTAAATAATCAATCCCACGAGCCACTCCAAGGGAGATCTCAAACATTTTCTCATGGCTCAATGAAAAACTTTCTTCTTTCGGGAATATGTATTTATCTAGGGAACCATTGGGCATGAATTCATATAAGAGTGCACGCTTTGAGCCCTCAACACAGAAGCCAATGAGGCGCACAACATTAGTATGGTGAATCCTACCAATAGTGGCGACTTCGCTAATGAATTCCTGGCCAGTAGCCTTGGATTTGCCCAACATCTTTACAGCAACAAAAGGGCCACTTCTGAGTGTTCCTTTGAACACAGTTCCATAGCCTCCTTCACCTAATTTGTGCTTGAAATTATTTGTCATTCTCTTGATCTCAAAGTAGGAGTACCTTATTGGCATGAGGTTGTTTGGACCGCTAAGGTAGTCTTCAATGGTGTCATAAGCTGACAAGTGGCGCCGCCGTAGTTTATACACTACAATGCTGATTAGGAATAGTAAACCCAAACTAAATCTTACCATTGTGATATACTCTGCAAAGATAAATAGAAATTAAATTAAAAAAGAAGGTGGTAGGATCACATTAAACATCAATAATATATCAACACATGCATGCAGCTTTTTATGGAGAGAATATAATCTTACTAATGTATTCGCCTAGTATTGGACTGTCATCTGCGATTTAATTTCAAAAAAAAAAAAGGCAAAATAATGAGCATATTATGTATATGAGAAAAGAGTATTTGTAGCATAGGAATGGAGGGCAGTGAACTTACTTTCCCACAGCTCTTTTAGACCTGCATTATATTATATTATCCAATCAGAAATCAGTTGTTATACAATTGACCATGGTTTACACATCATTACGTGGACTGTAGTAGAATTAAAATGATATTTTATTGTTAATATAATGAAATTAGTGTGGGTGGAAAATGAAACTAAAAAACATATCACATTATTGTCAAATAAAATTGTAGTATAATTAAAATGATACTTTATTATTGCTCAGTATGATGTTTGTTTTTTTAACAATTTTTGAAAGGAAAATAGAAGTGCCTTTTGGCTCTCCCCGAAAACACCTTCCTTTTTTGAGCTCATTCTAAAGGAACTTGATAAAAAATTTGGAAAATTAAATATGAAAAGGTTACATACAGCTGAAGAGTAACAATTAGCCCCGCCCTGGCGCCCCAGGCAGGCCCCAAACCAACTGCTACAGTATAATTTATTTTAATTCGATGGGTTTAGTATTGAAACAAGTTAAAAGAAAGATGGGAAAGATCCAATATAATTGTATTCAAGCATGCAAATAAATTAATAAAGAGTAATGTATTGTGGTGTGGTGATGAAATGTAGCTACTTACAGTTGTGATTGAAGTCTAAATGATGAGGCGAACCTAAGAGGGCGCAGGGAGTCCGATCATTATTGTAAGTATAATTGGTGCAGGTGATGAATGCGCCGCTATGGTCAATATCAATGAAGCAGTTCTCAGATAATCGGTGTATACAGTGTTGAGTAGTACAGTTGAAACGAAACCAGAAGAGCTCAAACCCCCAAGCCAGTGCCTCAACAATTTCTTCATCAGAAGCTGCTGCTTTAGATGATGAGTACCAAGCAACCGCTGTGATGCTACATGAGTTCTCTAAGTCTCCTATAGTACCCCCAACTAAGACGTAAGAGTACAAAGTAGTAGTAGTGTTGTTACTGCACAACCCCGCATCATCCATCGGAACATAAAAGGGGGATTGCACTGGATTTCTACACCCGATGAATATCACATGAGCGTTCATCATAGCTACGATGAATCGAGTGGAGTGGATGGTATATGAATACTGTTTGGGCACATCGCCCTCCATCAGAGCATAACGTGGGAAAGCTGGCGAGCAGGAGCTGTTGTGATTAATCTTTTCAAGACCAGGATCCACAAGTCGTATTGTAAGCCTTTCATAATTTATGGAAACTACCAAATATGAGTTGTTAGAGTTGAGAAGTAGAATGGTTCGGTTGTTTACGCAGGAAAGTTGGTAATCGGGAAGTGTTGGAATATATAGTGAAGGGCACCAAAGTAAATTCATTGTTATTAGTCAGCCCGGTTCCCTTCCCTACTTGTATATAAGTCATTAGATACACAGAGCGTAGAGATGGGCTTCATTCTCCATCTTCACTCTGTAAACTCATTCTCCATCAATACAACACACCATAATTCTCTTTTACTCTTGCTGTACAATTCCAATATGGTATCAGAGCGCCGGTGAGGAAGCTATGCCGCCGCAGCAGCTTCCGGCACCGGCGAGTCGACGCCTGGAGAACACCGAGCCGCGCTTTCGTTTCCGGCGACAGATTCACAGAGAATCTTTACTCCGCAGAGGAGTAAGTCCGCTTTTCAATCTGAGCGCAGTGCTCCTCCGATCAAGCATCGACGGCAGTTCACGGAGTAGATCCGTGGAGATTTCGAGCAGAGTGCTCGTTAATCCTCAGCTTGCCGTTTTCAATCGCACTTCCGTCTTCAATCGTACTTCATGGAGCAGATCTGTGAAGAGGTCGAGCGCAGAGCTCGTCAATCCCTTGTTTGATTCAGTTTGCGTTGGGAGATCACCAGCGATTGCTATTCAGAGATTGAGCAAAGTGCTCATCAGTTTCTTTGCAGATTTTAATCGGAGCAGATCCGTGAAGCTTTTGAGCGCAATGCTCATTAATCCTCTGTTTGCAGGTTCCCGGAGCAGATCCGCGGAAATCACAATGAGCGCAGAGCTCATCATGAATGAGTTTGAATTAAATGACAATGATGTCGTAGTAGTTGTATCGTTGCCGCAGCGGCGAACGAGGAAGAAGAAGCAGTTGATAGCTTCGATTCCTGACTTTGCTCCTGAAAAATCGCAAGGAGAGCGAAGAGTCTGGAATCTGAATAAACGAGTTGGAGAGCTTCGATCCGAGATTGGAGGTGTTATGGCTACGCGGAGCAGTTCCGTGAATACGAACTCTCATTCAGTCTTCTTAAAGCCAGAGCCCTTCCTATCACTCTATTTCTTTCCCTGCATCTTGATATCGCTTTCATTAAGTATGATGTATTATGAGAGGTTCATTCAAGTTCACAGAGAAAAAGATGTGGATATTACAGTTGCTGAAATGCCGATGGATGAGAAACATGTCATCGCCTTTGGTCTAATGAAGATTTGTGAAGAAGGAAGGAATATTGAACTTGCAGAGAAACCAAAAGGAGAGCAGTTGAAAGCTATGAAGGTTGATACCACTATTTTAGGTCTTGATGATGAAGCTCAAAAGAGTTTGCACGATGCCTTTTATGTTGTTAGATGTTTGCTGTTATCTTCCATGTATAATTGCAATCTTATATGCAGTAGCAGATCAGGAAGGAGCAACTGGAAGAATACAGGCAAACATGTCTCCTGAAGTGCCACTTAATGAAAATCTTGCAGACTTTCTTTCTCAAACTGCTTCCTTAATGCCGGCCATTATGGACAGTGCTCTTGATACATTTCCAGTTGGGCATTCAGTATTGACTGGTGCAGCTAATCCTGGAGAAGTTTTGGCACTTAGGGTGAAAGATACTTTAAACGCTGTCAAGGAAGGCATTGATTGTTGGAGGTGGATGCAGCATATCTCTGAGAGTGTGGCCACAGTTTTAGGCGTGCAACATGCAAAGACCAAATCTTCTTTTGATCTCATTGGACTCATCACAGAGAAAGAGTCTTCAAATTGTGTGTCTCTCTCCCTTCCATTCTAAGCTGAACATACAAAATATTTGCATGTCCAGCTTACCGGGGGGTGTTGGAATATATAGTGAAGGGCACCAAAGTAAATTCATTGTTATTAGTCAGGCTTCCCGGTTCCCTTCCCTACTTGTATATAAGTCATTAGATACACAGAGCATAGAGTGTGATTTCATTCTCCATCTTCATTCTGTAAACTCATTCTCCATCAATACAACACACCACATTTCTCTTTTACTCTTGCTGTACAATTCCAATACCTTCCTCCAAGACTGCCTTTACTTCGTCATCTACAGACACTGGTTCGTCACTGCCATGAGGCAACACTAATTCTTCCAGTACAGATATGGAAGATGAAAAGATTAAGGCATCTCTATTTTAAAAAGAGCTGCAGGTTACAAATTCCTCCTAACATGAGATGGTTTCTACATTCAACTCATTTATTGATATTCGACGAAGAAAATCATTTATGTATGCCAAAGCTACATACACTCTCAAATTTAAGTTTTGGCAGTTGTTCTGAGGAAATTTTAACACGTATTCCTAATCTGAAGAAGTTAGGACTTCGTGAAGATGAAGGGGAGCGACCGAGTGATGAAAAATTACAATATCATCTAAATAATCTCAAATTCTTACCCTGCCTTGAGACATTGAAGTGTTTCTTTACTAAACAAAGACCACTTCCAATGCCTGATGCTTTTCCACCTAATCTCAAGAACCTGACTTTGCGGGGGTGCCGCCGATCATGGAAAGAAATGTCAATTCTAAGTGCATTACCTAAACTTGAAGTGCTGAAATTGAAGGATTGTGCATTCGTAGGATCAGAGTGGGAACTCACGGAGGAAGAAGTCTTTTATCAACTGAAAGCCATGGTGATAGATATTGCAGATCTTGAGCAGTGGGAAGCTTGCAGCATTCACTTTCCCAACCTTCACTCTCTTGTCCTCAAATATTGCAAACACTTAAATGAGATTCCAATTGGTATTGGGGATATAAATACTTTGCAGTTGATTGAATTGTGGGCATGTAGCACTTCTGCTTATGATTCTGCAGAGAGGATTCAAGAAGAACAACAAAATTCAGGAAATGATGGCCTTACTGTCAGAATCCACCGTGTTCACAATGGTAAGTGGCAGTCAATCTTTTCTCAATTTGTTGCTCCAAACTTTTCTTGGATATAACTCATATCATATTATCATGTCCCTATCTATTAATAATAAATGTTTTCATGGCAGATGAATGGCATACTTATACTCCAGGCTCCTCTTCAGCAGCGAATTCTGAAGTGGAAATATAAACTCAGTAATAGTCCTGATGACTTGAATCTAGGTACGCACTATTTTCTTTAGTATCCTTTATTATGCATATTCGTAGAAAATGTTCAACTAAGGATTTTGGAAAACTTCCATTTACATCTGCCTCTGAGCTTCATTGAAAGTTTTGAATAACTTTTACATGTTACCACTCTACCTGAGTCTAATATCCTGTTTTTGTAGTTTGTTATCCATTTAGGGATGGAACAGAATCGAGTTATAGTGGTAACTGTCAAGGCAGTCTTTCCAATCAGTGGAAGCCCCTGGTTTGAAGCTCAAGTTTAAGTAAACTTCCAATCCATAAGGAGTATTAATAAAATAAATACATTTCTAGTGTAGATTACAAAGACGTGTGAGTATTATCATAGAAAGATTGGGAAGATTATTATAAAGAGATCTCAGACTATTAGGCAACATAAGTGAAAAATGGTGTATTTCGATTAGCCTAAGATATTTCAGTTTCTTTCTGAATCAACTAATTAACCATGTGGCATTGTTGCTTATTTGCAGGTAGGATTTCCTCATATTTCTATCTTTCATTGCCACTTCTTCTTTGAGTTTGCTGCATAAACTGAGCGTGAGTGCAGTGAAGGATAAATAGCCCTGTCCTATGTTACCACCCCATTTTGAACCCAGAAAAAAAAAAAAACATGTTTGGTTGGTTGGTATGGAAATAGTGATTTTGTTTTACCATGTAAATATTTTCTTGTAAGATGCATGTGTTCTTGTAGTCACTTGAGTGTAACTATCAAACAAGTAAACATCTTGTTTTTGTGTACAACTTCTTGCTTTGTATTTGTTTCCGTACCAGTGTGAATTGCATGAGCGTATTAGCATGCAGGTAATACTGATTCAAAGGGTCACAGTGGGAACTGATTGAAGAAGTCTTTTGTCAACTAAAAGTTATGCTAATAGATATTGCAGATCTTGAGCAGTGGGAAGCTATTCTGCTATTTGGTTCATAAGAGGAATAAACACGGGATTATATGTAGAATTATATTCTTGTGTTTGGTTGGACAATTGAATAGAAAAAGAATATCATTTAAATAACCAAAATATTCCTATTCAAAATAAAACATATATAAATATATACATACTCATTGTCTCACCCACCATAAAATAACAAATGTAAAACATAATAAAAATTATTGTATTATTTCAAAAGCAATAACTCTGTAGAAAAACTACAAGAGGTGAATCTTTGTGTGGAAACTTTATTGCTAAGAGCAACCCTATCAATGGATTATAAGGGGTTCTTAGTACAGTAAACAATGACTTGGATGTGAGAGAAAAGGGGAGAGAGTGTGTTTGGGATCATCTGTAAATGAGGAGTTATTGCAACAGTAAACTCTGCACACAAAATCCCAAAACCAACGCTGCAAGCTGCGTGAACTACACCAAAGGCGCCCACTGCACGCGCCTGCTTTGTTTTGTTTTGTTTTTTTATTCATCTCCCATTTTCTCTTTTCTAATCACACTCACAAAAATTCCTCATTAACCGCGAAAGATCCCCACTGATAAGGATGCTGTAATGTATCAATGTTCTCTGGTTGTAAGATAGGACTGAAACATCATTAGAGGTGAAATCCTAGTGAAATCAGTAACATGATAATAGCAAGCATTTATTTCTAAGAAAAAAATTTCTTAGCAAGTGGACCCTTTAATTTTGTCTCTTTGGAAAAAGTCAATGTGTCATGACTTTGTCAAGATAACTATTTTTCTTCATGACTAACTGTTAGTATATCCACTCTCTTTCAGAAGACTCCATGTGTCCTGACTTTGTCAACATAGCTACTTTAGGCTGCTCACATCCCTGCCGTTATGGTACTGGCAAGGTGATGCGGCACCTATTTAATATATTTATTTTTTTAAATTGATAATGTGGATTGTAAATTTGTATCCTACAAAATATTTCTATTTTATCAAATTATTCCTTTTATTTTATTTTATTTTCTTTTTTTCCGTTATTGACCTGAACTGAGATACACAGGGAAAATCAGTATTTTCTTCTTTCCGTTATCTCTCCAAGCATTCTTCTAGAAAATTTTACATACTCTTATCCAGCTCTGTAATTCAAGTCTATCAAAGCTGGTTGAACCAAGCAAGGCAACTAATCTGTTCTTAAAGGCAACGAATCAGTTTTCTGAAATCCAATCCTCCGAATATCAAGTAAGATTGCATGATATGCTTAATAGGTGTGTTTTTTCTTCATTTATTGCTATGTCCGCATAATCTTTAGCTTAATTGTACAGTTGATTAAAGTATAAAATTGATCGAGTGCCTGCATCTCAGTTGGTAGATTGGGGGCAAGAAAATTGATACCAATTTCATTACAAAAAGGGCAGAAATTGAAGAGGGAGAGATGGCAGCTTATGCAGCTGTTCTTTCGGTTATGAATAGACTGAATGAGGCTCTGCGTTGCAATCCTATTGAAGTAGGTGACTGTGCTTCTGAATATCTTGTCTTTCTTTCTCACTATAAATCTGAGTTTCCTCAAGATAGAGAGACACTGGAAAGTGTGTTCCTAGCAGCGAATCAGGATGACTTTCTTGCAAACAACTCCTTTCTGGAACATGATAAAGTAACTCTGCTTTGGATGTGCTTATCTAACTTCCTTTACCATCAAACAAAACTAGTAGATTTCAAAAGAATACAAAATTTCATGCGATCTAATGTGGAAGCGTTTCTCAAAGCTCCTCCACTAATGAGTGGGAATGATGGAATGCATATAACAAAATATGCGAATGATATTGAAGCTTTGTTTGATTTTTTTATCTCAAACAATAAAACTATACCCCACTCATTGATCTACAGGATAGAAAAGGGATTTCTATGTCTGAAAAGAAGTGGAATAATGCAATCTGAGTGTGCTACTACATGCACAAATGATTTCGCTGTATGCCATTCCTCGTGTTCTAGTACTTTGCATATAGAGAATAATATTGTGGGCTTTGATGATGACTTAATCAAACTTAAAGAGCAACTTATTGGATTCCCTCATAGATTAAGTATCATTTCTGTTGTCGGTATGGGTGGAATTGGAAAATCCACTCTCACTAGAGCAGTTTATGATGATCCTTCTATTGAGCATTACTTTTATATCCGCTCCTGGATAGCTGTATCCCAAGAGTATGAGGTAAGAAAAATGTTGATTGGCATTTTAAACTATGTTGCCAATTCCACTGATGAAATATACCAAATGAGCAATGAGCAATTAGCAGAGCAGCTTTATCGGAGCTTGAAAGGTAGAAGGTATTTAGTTGTTCTAGATGATATATGGGATATAGAGGCATGGAATGGCATTAGAAGATCATTCCCAGACGACAATAATGGCAGCCGGATCATTTTCACTAGTCGCCAGACATACATTGCCAACCATGTCAATGCTAGAAGTCTTACCCATGGCATGCATCTTTTAAACATGGACCAAAGTTCAAAGTTACTATCTTTGAGGGTGTTTGGAGCAGACTCTTTCCCTCTTGAACTGAAGAATGTCGGAAACCAAATTGTGGGTAAATGTCAAGGGTTGCCACTTGCAGTTATTGTAGTTGCTGGCATTTTGGTTAAGATCAACAAAACACCAGAGAGTTGGGGGGATGTTGCAAAATCCCTTGGTTTATTTGAAATTAATGGAAACTCAGAAGAATGCTTGGATGTCCTTGCTTTGAGTTACAAGTACCTACCTCATCATTTGAAGCCTTGCTTCTTATATATTGGGGCTTTCCCCAAGAATGACGAGATTTCTGTCAGGAAAATAATCAGATTATTGGTTGCTGAGGGATTTTTATGGGAAATTGAGGGAGAAACCATGGAAGAAGTTGCAGAGTATTATTTGGAAGATCTGATCAGCAGAAATCTACTTATTGCTACAAAGAGGGGATATGATGGCAGAGTCATAAAATGTAGCATGCACAACCTCTTGCGGGACATGAGTGTAAGAGAATCTCAAAGAGAGGAATTTTTGTATGTCAGTGTTTCCCAGGCAGTACCACATTCTGTTTCTCGATGTTTCTTCCATTCTGATATTGATTGGAATTGTTATCATGATCTTTCAGAATTTTTAAGCCGTTCTTTCCTTGCATTTGGTAGAGTTCAACTTCTTAACAATCAGTTCATGCTGCTGAGAGTGTTGGATATCTCTTTTCAACCCTTTATTCATTTCCCCAATGAAATTTGTTCTTTAAAGTTTCTGAGGTATCTTGCACTAGCCTCATTTGATGACCTTCCGTCGTCAGTGTCAAGACTTTGTCATCTACAGACACTGGTTCGTCGTTGCCATGAGGCATGCCTAATTCTACCAGAGGAAATATGGGAGATGAAGCAGTTAAGGCATCTCTATTTTAAAAAGTGCAGTCGCTTGCCAGTTCCTGGAAAAAGAATGACATGGTATGGAGAAAAACACTGGGACTTGCCAAGGCTACAGACACTCTCAAATTTAAATTTTGGCAGTTGTGCTCATGAAATTTTAACCCAAGTTCCTAATCTGAAGAAGTTAGGACTTCGTGAAGACGAAGGAGAGTGCCTAAGGGACGAACAGTTGGTGCATTATCTAAATAATCTCAAACTCTTACACTGCCTGGAGACATTGAAGTGTTTCTTTACTAAACAAAGGCCACTTCCAATGCCTGATGCCTTTCCACCAAATCTCAAGCAACTGACTTTGCAGGGGTGCCACCGGCCATGGAAAGAAATGTGGGTTCTGAGTGCATTACCGAAACTTGAGGTGCTCAAATTGAAGGATTATGCATTCAGAGGATCAGAGTGGGAACTGACTGAGGAAGAAGTATTTTTTCGACTAAAAGTTTTACTAATAGATATTGTAGATCTTGAGCAGTGGGAAGCCAGCAGCATTAATTTTCCAAAGCTTCAATCTCTTATCCTCAAATATTGCACACACTTAAGGGAGATTCCCATTGGTTTTGGAGAGATATATACTTTGCAGTCAATTGAATTGTGGGAATGCAACTCTTCCACTTATGATTCTGTGGACAGAATTCGAGAAGAACAAGAAAATTATGGAAATGATGGCCTTATTGTTAGAATCCACCGTGGTCACAATGGTAAATGGCAGTCTTTTCTCAATTCGTTGTCCCAAATTTTTCTTGGAAATACTCCAAAATCCATATCAGATTCATCTTCATTCACTTGAATCTGCTTCTTTTTTTTTTTTTTTTGAAGTTTTCTATTTAAGCAACAAACTTATAACTATGTTGTTTGTAGCAGTTGAATGACATTCTAATCTTCCGGGCTCCATCTACTTGCTTCCATTTCTACCTGTTGGTGTCTGCTGAGAACTCCAAAGTCTGGTAATGTGAACTTGGTACCTGCAATTTTCTTCAATATCTGGTTCTTGATATCCTGTATACATATAACAGGAAATATAAACTACGGATTCTGTAAAACTCTGGAAGCTTGATTTTTGCTCCGTACTTGTTTCCCTTCACAGTTTGTGTAATCATTCTAATTTAGATGCTGAAAATCCCCTCCCTTGTATCTGTATAAAGTCATATACCATTATTGCTATCCATTTAAGAACACAAGTTTAAGCAAACTTCCCCAACATTACAATTAGCATTGATTGTATATAAAACATTAAAGCATTTGTAGGTTACATTGCAAAGACTGATGTGTCTAAGATAATACAGTAGAAAGATTGGATTGGAAACATCATTCTAGGAAAGAACAAAATGAAGATCTTGTACTATGATATATTGAAAACTGGTTTGCGAACAACCTTATATTTGATTTGTTTATTGTGATCCAATATTGTGATTATCAAGCTAACTATCATATCAACTTGACTGAGGTTGC
>CM008337.1:34432869-34443135 GCA_002525835.2 Ipomoea batatas | reverse complement strand
CCTCGAATTCCAAGTTTTCTCAAACCTGGAGCCCTTGCAAGTATATTCTCGGTACAACAAGTAGGCGACACAGTGGAAATCGTTTGAATGTTTCTTCTCACAAACGGATCTTCATTGTCCTTGCGCGTTTGGGCAGGTGGTCCACACAGGCAACTCAGGGCACTTGTATACAGGTGCCTGAACTGTGACATTTTCCAAATATCTACTTTGATGTCAAGCTCGCGAGACTTTGTTCCCACAATGAGTGTTTGAAGATTCCAAAGGTTAGAGATTGAAGCCGGGAGAACCTTGAAATTTCCCGAGATGGCGATGTACCTCAAGTGAACCAATTGTACAATCTCGTTAGGAAAGCGTGAGAAACTGATGCACCTTAGGTCCACTACTCTCACCAATCTGAAGGCTTCTTGGATGAACGATGTATGCTCGCGAGGCAAGTCCACTTCTTCCAAGGCAAAACACATAAAGGAGCGAACGTGTGGCCTATAAGGCTTTGAAGAAACGAAGTCCAAGAACTGGGAATGAACACACAACCGGCGATGATAACTTGGAATTGAACTTAGAGGATAGTTTTCTGCAGAGCTTTTGATCACCTCTAGAAATCTCTCTTCTGCACCCATTTTCACACACAGATCACGCAACATATCATGAATGCGACAGGTTTTAATCCTTCCATTTGCCCTCTTCTTTGCAATCAAGACTAAATTTCTATCAACAAGATCCTCGAGATATTCCTCTGCAGTATACTCTAAGCATTCCTGGCCCAGAGGCTGAATCAATCCCTCGGCAACCCATAACTTGAGTAATTTCCATACTGGGATCTCGAAGTCTTCGGGGAAAACCCCAAAGTAGATGAAGCAGACTTTCAAGTGATCTGGTAGGTGCTTGTAACTTAGTGCTAGGATATCCATACACTCCTTTGGATCTCGAGCAACATACGAACTAACAGCATCAGCAACTTTCTTCCACCAATCACGAGTCTTTTCCCTCTTTACAAGAAGCCCCGAAACTACCACAATTGCAAGTGGCAGTCCATAACATCTCCTTGCAATTTCCCATCCTAAATGTTCCAACTCAGAAGGGCAGCTTCCTTTCCGGAAGACCTTCTTGCATAGGAGCTCCCAGCTTTTTTCATCAGTTAGAAACTGCAAATGATGAGGACTTTCGGGATCAGCATGCAAGGCCACCTCTGTGTTCCGAGTGGTTAACAGTATCCTACTCCCATAACTAGTCTTTGGAAATGCCATTTTAAGATCATCCCAAGCTTCTTTTGTCCAAACATCATCAATGGCAATAAGATAACGATTGCTCTTCAATTGACCACATAGCTCTTCAGCCAACCTATCGTCGTTCATTCTATACATTTGCTCACTAAGTAGGCCTAAAGAATCTAAAATTCCAAGAAAAATCTCCTTTCTACTGTATTGTTGAGAGACATAAATCCATGCACGGTTATAAAAATGGTACTCAATGGAAGGATCTGTATAAACCTTTTTAGCTAAGGTTGTTTTACCGAGACCCCCCATGCCAACAATTGAGACAATTTCTAGCTCCTTAGAGCCTTTAGTAAGGCGATCCATGACTACTTTAGCCTCTTCATTGAACCCCACCACGTTTTCTTCTTCCACAATAGGTGCTTTCTTCTGTGGTGTAGTTCTACGAGAAGGCTCTCTCCCGTGAAGGCTTTCAATTCCAAACAACTTTTTGTCATAAATCTCTTTCACCTTTAACTTGATGGTTTGAATCTCTTTGGCAACATTGCGGAGCTTGGAAGAATGATCAAATGCATATATCACTCTTTTCATGGTGCTTCTCGCCTTCTGCGCAGCAGCATTCACTACAAACGTATCGATTATATCCTCTGCCTCATACGCAACTATCGTGATTTGACTTACTAATTCTCAAACATATTCATACTCACTACGCTTCTCCCGGGAGTCCTTAAGAAAGGCCTTCATCAAACTCAGCTCTCTATGAAGAGATTCAACTTGATCCTTCACCCCAGAAAGCAGGTCAACATGGTAAAGCAGTAATTGCTTCAAATTCTCTAAAAGAAACTCCACAACAGCATCAGCCATCATATCCCTCAAGCAAATACAATCCCTTAGCTTGCCCTCCTTGATTATAATTACTGATAATTGAACAGAAATCATTGCAAAATTATCATATATATGGTTCAGAAAGTCTGAATAAATATTGTTAATTATTATTTTGCATTTCATTGAAGAAGAATAAAGATTGAATTTTGAAGAACTAGAGAAGGTCCAACCATCAAGGCTTTATTTTCATCATGCAAGTTGCAGACTTGCAGTATAGTACACAGTAAAACAACCACCATTGTTGGAAAACTTGAAGCCAACAAATTAAAACCCAGAAAGGACATACAGATCGACACCAGAGACAATAAAGCAGAGATGCAGAAATATTATCTATTTTCCAACATCATATATACCTATTGAGGAATACAGTACATGATGATATGATGAAGATAAAATCACAGAGAATCAAAACAATTGCAACAATAATCAATGAATTAATAATTGAAATTGTTAGAAGAAGAAAACACAAGAGAAGAATCAGAAGACTTACAACTGAGCTGAGCTAGTGAAGTTTTTGATATTTTGGGTGAAGAGAAGGTCCATCCATCAATGCTCTATTCTCATTTCTCATCTTGCAAGTTGTATTATTGTGCCAAGTCAACTCAACTCAACTCAATTATTAATTGTTTATGGAAAACCTAAAGATAAATAATAATGGCGGCTTCTTGGAAAATGCATGCAGTGAAAATCCTTTCTTTTTTATACAAGGAAAAATAAAAATAAAATAAAAAAAATTGCAAAGATTACGTACATAAATTTAAGTTAAGTTGTACCTATATATACAACTTTGTTCTATATTTACAATTTGTTTTTCATGTTTAGGGTGAGAATTATATTTTAAATATATTAACTTCTTTTTTCATATAATATCTTGTACTTATTTGAAAATTCCAAAATTTGAATATTCAATGTATTATTTAGATTATAAATTCAATTTATAATCTTTCCTTATAGGGTTTATTATAAAAGATAGATTATGGATTTTGCTTATTAATATTTTTTAATTACATAAACAAATACATATATAATGGATTCAATTGGCTTCTAATATAATATATCTTTTTTTTTAAAAAAAAAAAATTACACACACAAATATATAATCCGCTTTATTCAAACATACTATCATTGTAACATGATATCCATCATATGGCATGCAACAGCGCCATATACCACAGTAAATAAGTTCACACACAGCCATACACACATGACATATATTACAACATATAGTTTATATATTTCTTAATTAATTGGAACATTAATTAATTCCATTATTATCATATATATATATATATATATCCTAATTAATGATTGTGCCTCTTGGATGGACCTGGAGGTGGAACGATAACTCCTTTGGGCAGTTTTTGGAACACCATCCCAACATAATTAGCTTCTTCTTCACTCTTTGCAGGCTTCACCGGCGGCGATAACATTTGCTGCGATGAGAGCATAGCATAATTATTGCCTTCGTCTTCCTCCATAGTAGGCCTTGCCGCCATGGATGAGTTCACAAGAAAAATCAGCAGAAATGCTCCAATGATAAGCCATGGAGAGAGAATGGTCTTTGAGGGAGAAAAATAAGAAGAGTTGGCCATGGTGGATGCTTTTATTTGTTTGCTTAGCTTAGCTTGTTTAATTTGTGAGTTAGGTTGAAGAAGGAGAGGGCTTAGTTTGGGGTATATATAGATCAGAGTAGTAAGGTTGCATGGAGAGGCCACCAAATATCTAAATCGAAATCTAAAAACATAATAATAAGTATGAATGAAAGTTATACCATTCATTTATGTCCGTTTTTTCCGTTAAGTTTTTTTATACATTATGCATGCTATAAAAGTTGTACTATATAATATTTTGGACAAATTAAATATACTCTTACCGTTATAACTTCCGTTATCTTTTCCACTATTATTACTATGCACATGCAACAACCATATATTTTCTTACCTTCTTCAATAATAATAATATATACATATTATATATTAGAGTTATATGTTAGTTACTTTTTAAAATATAAATATCAAATTTATAAAAATATTTTACATTATTAGTATTATTATTTTCTATAATTTAAACATCTAAAATCTAAATAAATTTAAAATTTTAATATAAAGTAGAGCACCTATTTTTTGCACTCGCTCATAAAAAATACTAATTATTATATTATATATATGCAAATACAAAAACTCCAGAGAAAAGCTAAGAATTGAATTGAGATAAGAGAATTATTGAAGAGATCAGATCAGAGTTAATTGCACGACACAGTTAACTGCTTTAATTAATTGCTTGGATTTTGGAATGAAATTATATTATGTTGGTCACCATTAATTATATTTCATGTAGATGCATTGAACCAAATGCCTCAGATAGATCAATCTGGCCACAAAGTAATAGCTTACGTGAAAATTAGCATAAGATCAAAAAGGGCTCTAACTAGTCTAACCCTAAAGACTCAACCAGACAAAATGTGTACGATTCAGGTTGTTACAAGAATGTCCATATGCCACATTAATAATTTATTAGTGGGGCATACCTGTTAATGTGAACTAATTGTCTGTTAAGGCCGAAATAATTATCATGGACATGCTATAAGTAGGTCAATAGTATTTAAAAGAAGGAATATTTTAACTTTATAGTTGTAATTTTATTATGCAAAGTTTTACTACAAAAATAGTACTTCTAATTTTTCATCATTTTCCCCTTTTTAGATATGGAATATCATGTTCATCATCATTTTCCCTTTAAATGAATTACGTATATATCATCAAATTAGTATCTTCATTTAATTTTCCACTTCTTCCTAGCTATGACGACCAAATTAAATATGTGATTGCTATATTTATAATCAAACACATAAATTGTGCATGCACTTTTAATTGGTTACGTCAAATTGTACTACTTATATATGGGTAAGCAATTCCAACGTTATATATAGATATATTCCAATTTTCCATTTCAGCGTGTAACTATTAACAAGTACTAAAACCACAGAATTCAACCATCCTACACACAATAATTACACTTAATATGTATTTAAATTTTCACATTTAAGCTTTAATTTGTTTAGTTCAAATTATGTGTCACGTAATTGAACATTATTAAAAAAAATTAAAAATGTTATATGTCCTAATTTACTTTTCAAAAATTTAAGATTTTTTTTGAAGTAAATAATTTGAGATTATTAAGAATAGTTTGTCACATAAAACATTAAAAAACAATATTCAACAAATATTTAAAAAATACAATCTTCAACAAAAATTAATTTTTAGAAAAATAATTAAAATTAAAAAAAAAAACAATACAATAAAATAATTGGAATTTCTTTAATTTATTTTTGCTATTGTTGTTAATGCTCGGTAGCAACGGCAAAAGCAAAGAAATGTAGAGTGGGTGCCAGCTTGACAACTACTTTAATTTGAGGCGCTTAGCGGGATTGTGAAAGACAAGCGTCGCTATGTGCTCTGAGTTCCTCTAAGATGCTATTTTTAAAATTAAAGAATTTATTGTTATAGTAAAAATTGATTTTTTAATTTTTATCAGATCATTCTTTGTCATCTATATAAAAATCATTCAAAAATATTCATTGGAGGTGTTCTTAATTTAAGAGTCCTCCAACTCATTAATTTGGACATGCCATCACTAACAACAAAATATATAGTGCTCATGGCATGGCTTCATAAGAAAATACTCATTTTAAGTAAAAAAAATATAAAAATAGAAAAAGTACTCCATGTGTTTAATTTTATGAATTTGATTGAAATAAAGAGAATTTAACTAACGTGCATGATTTAATTAACTTATTCATAGTAACTACAATATTATTTACATTTAATAATTACATTAAAATTAAAGTTATACTGAATATGGAAATGTCAAACTTAAAAATTATGAGAATTTTTACTCTATGTGTCCTACACAATTATTGAAATCTATCTTTGTATTTTCTGTATGTTCACAACTACCCTTCTCTGAAAATACCGCCCCTAGAGTCTCGAACCCATGACTTTCTATATGGGAGAGCCATTTCGTGCCATTATACGACAAGGTCATTAGCAAATAAGTTGCGAATTTAAATTCCCATTGGGCTAGGAAAAAAAAACAAGTAACCTATACTAGCATAGAACGAATGAGCAACTAGTTATTGTGGGATAGGATTTGGGGTCAGCTAACTAAGAAAATATAAGAGATCTACCAATGACTTGAAAGTGCAATCTAAGATGCAAAGGAAAATACTATATTTGTTAAAAGTTGTTACCTAAAGGATAGGATATGATTTCGTGAGTAATATGTGGAGATGATTATTGTATACATATATTATTTGTAATGTGAGATGCATTAATAATATATCTAAACCGTGCAAACTTAAATTAAGCCACATTAATACAACTTTTAAGATTACAAATATTAGACAATTTTTGGGAGTGGTATAGATAATAGATTAATAGTCACTAAAATCCATCCCTGTTTTAAGAAAATAGATTAGTATATTACATTGAATATGCAATACCATTAAGGAGATAATTGGGGTGTTTGGAAATCTAACTGTTAGTTTACAGCTAATTATATTAGCTATTTTGATCAACCAATAGTATATATTAGCAATTTGTAAGAAACTATTAGGTAAATTAATTATTTAATGTTCATAAAAAAATTAATTATTTACGATCAGAGGGTAACATATAAATTTACTTTGAAGGATATGAATATATTATTTTATGTATTGAATTATACTTCAATTATTGTTAGTTTTAGGTAATATTTTAAAATTAAGTTTTAATATTAATAATAATATTATTATTATTTTATATTATTTGAACAACTTGTCAAACAACTAAAATGAGTATTTAGTAAATAAATATTTGACTTAACTTATTAATGCCAATAAGCTAAAACCATAAAAGCTACTTTTATTAACTTTTAATATCAATTAATTACTTTTTTTTTTTCGAAAGTCTAATTTGCGTACCCTTAATAGTTGTTGATTATTGTGGAGCTTGTCCGAAAGTCTAATTTGCGTACCCTTAATAGTTGTTGATTATTGTGGAGCTTGTGATTATTCAATTTTTATTCAAATTACATTTTTAATATTGGATCATTTTTATTTAATAAAAACAAAAACAAACAAATAATAATAATAATAATTTATTAAAATAAACTTATTTAAAAATTTATATCTAAAGCTAAATAATTTAATTATTATTGAATAAATAAGATAATTTATTCATGTACTCATTTTACATGTTACTATTATATTAACAATAAACAACTAATTTTTCACACTTTCCTACAAATCGCTAATATTACTAATCGCTAATACAATTAGCTATCAAGTATCAGCTAAAAATTAATTTGACAAATATACGCTATGTATTTTTTACAAAATACAAGTGATACATACAACTCTTTCACAAAATTGTTATGCTACCCAATACTTGTCTTTAGTAGTTATGTTCTTTCCAACAAAGTTCTTTCACAAAGTCCCTTTGCTCTTCACCGCTTTGGCTATTCACTCCAAGGATCGACCATCAAGTCCCATTGAGTTACTTTTCCATTCAGCATGTTCACCAACAACGACAATAAGGTTAAAATCTTGTTTAAAATCTTATGTGTGTGTGTGTATATATATATATATATATATAGTTTTGGACACTTTATTGAACTACATACTTGGGATGATTCAATGAAAACCTAGAATTTGCTTATTTTTGCTTGATTGAAAGCTTGTTGGTGTTATTTCTATGTTCCCACATGAACTTAACTCCAAAAATCTCCACATTATTAATTTTCCAAACACACCATTCAATTCTAAAGTTTGAAGAAGTCGTTTTTAAATTTGATAAATCTGGTAAGTCTTATGGATCGGACTTGAAAGATTTCAAATTTATTTGTTGGCCTCCTTCAATTCCTAGTTTGATAGTAATTGTCCAGAGTTATTTCCCATATTTAAGCTACATAGCTTGCATGGTTGGTTAAATTTCATACCATTTTAGTGTAAAGCCTAGTTTTTTTTTTCCTTGGCAACATTTTAACATTTTTGTCTTGTTACCTGCTCCTCTCTCTAGATCTAGGTCTTCTTTCTTCTCTCTAGGGTTTTCATGTGGAGTAAAGGTTATTTAAAATTTTTGTCCACCTATAATTTAATAATCAATTTTTTATTCACCATTATTCATTTTAAACATAATAATATACCAAATTTATCCCATGAGAAGAATCTGAATAAGTGACCACTTTAAATATCCTTTTAAACCAATTTTTTCAACAGTAATATGAAAAATTTATCATATGATATGCAATAGAATCATCACAGCAAATAATTTCATATCATATATTAGAACACAAAGTTTATATATTTCAAATTATTAGAAATTTAGAAGCTTATTATTGAACACCATTTCACCATAAACTTCACTCTTTCGGTGATCCGGCCGGCGTAAGCACCGGCTCCGATGATATTGTTCTAGATTCATGCTTTAACGGATGATTTGGCATCGTCGGCTCCGATAACATTGCCGCAGAATCATACTTTAAAAGATGATTTGGCATCACCGGCTCCAATATAACTGTTGCAGAATATTTATGGTTTAAAGGATGATTTGGTTTGAGTTTCTCCATAGTAATTGGCCTCGCCATGGTTGAGTTAAGAAGAAGGTGAGAAATGAGCAGAAGTGCTCCAATGATGAGCCATGGAGAGGGTGAAGAAGGAGAGGCCATGGCGGTGGGAATTGAATTGAATTGAAAGAGGGTTTTATTATAAGGCTTTAATTTGTTTTGTAATATATTTTGAGGTGAAGAAGAAGAAGAGGGTTTTGGGGGAGTTTATATAGACGATCAGTAAGTTTATCATCTATCCTGACTTATTTTTCCAAGTTCAGTTTTGACATCAAGTTAGGCAATGAATCACTAAGCTATGTTTCTGTGCGAGGTGAATGTCAATTGTACGCTAGAGAGTGTTGCTTAATTTAGTTTGCTAACAAAATATTTCTCTTTCATGATTGTTACATGGAATATTATATTTGTGCTGGTTAAGGATGTTTGTTTATTTTGGACAATCAAAACCGTATATATATATATTTGGAGTTTACTCTTGATTGCATTACACCTAACTGATTGCTGCTGATTATATTAGTATGATTTCACCATTATATATTTGTAATTTGTTGTTATTTTTCTTTTCTTGTTTAAAATAACTCTTACACATAAGAAATACTCCGTAACAACTTTATATATTATATTAACAAACGCGCTATATATTCAGCATGTACGGAGTAATTATTTTTAACAAACTTTGTATATATTCTAATTCAGCAATTCTAGTTTTGATGGTATGGAATGGTCACAACAAAGCAATATAATATAAAAACAAAATTGTGATGGAAAAATAGAATCGGACCACCTCAAATCACATAGTATCATGATCTAACATAGACGGTTTAGTTTGGTCCATTACATCACAATTTAATGTTGAAGCATGTGTAAAGTGGCTTGGACGTACTAGTCCACATACCACAATTTAATATCTACAATAATTAATTTGATATGTGGTCGTATTCTCCACATGAAAAATATGAATATGTTGTGAAAATGTCATGGAATGTCCAATTAATGATCATAATGATTATATTTGAATAGTGAAGGTTGAGGCGCATTTTAAGGTTGTCGCACTTGAAAGTGCTTAATTGCTATAATTGAGAGAATCGAAAATACATGGCAAAACACAGTTGATTAATGTTATCACTTTTTACCAAAAATGGTTTTTGGAATTGCTTGTACTCCTATATTTATAATCCTACATAATTAATGCTCAAATGTTGAATTCTTTTTACAAGTTGAAATATTGTATATACCTCGTAGTTAATTTTCTTTAGAATTAACACGATTCATATTATATTAGGCTTATTGGTTAAAAAAAAAAATCAAAATATGTATATTTTATTGCGATTAATATCCAACCTTTTAAATTAGACAATTTAATATCAAACATTTTAGAGAGCCGAATGTTCCAAGACCGTCTCCTTCTTAATGTTCCAACGTATAATAATTTATTTTGATTAATTTGTCAGTTTTAAAAGTTACAATTTGAATTTTAAATTATAGCTTGAATGTCAAGAATGCTAATGAATTCTTAATTCCCTATAAATTTTAACACTCCAAAAATTTTGATTTTAACTTCTACAAA
>CM008337.1:34420143-34431611 GCA_002525835.2 Ipomoea batatas | reverse complement strand
TATTAAAAAAAAAACACATAGCTAGTGCCAGGATGCATTGAAGGTGGATGTGTGAGAATTTCAATTCAAATGGATACTCGAAAAATCAATTTTTTATTCACTTAAATGTATAATATTTTCATTTTAACTTGATCCAAATACCCTCCAAAAATTATATCATAAAATGACTACTTATGTTGATCTTAACTAATCTTTTACTGATCAGCCGCCTCTAACTAAATCTTTTTTATTACGGAGTATTATTATTTTATTCCCTTTGCTAACAAGAAAACTCAAGGAAGTTTTTTACTGATAGGTTGCTCTAAGAGATACGGGGATTGACGTGTCTACATATCCATCGATCACTAGGCATACTCAGTTTCTATATATTTTAGTCCTATTTTCAAAACTCAAAAGGAATCACATACCAAGATATTGTTTACACTCTACACACCATGAGACATACCACTTTCAATATTATGCTACTGCCTCTTTTTCTTCTCGTTATATGCAGATTTGAGTTTTGTTACTCAAATAATAATTCAGGTTGCCTTGAAGGGGAGCGAATTTCTCTTCTCCAATTTAAGAAAAGTCTGATTGATAGATCAAATCGTCTCTCCTCATGGACCGGTCTTGATTGTTGTAAATGGGAAGGAGTGTCTTGTAGCTCAACAACTAGTCATGTTCTAGAGCTTGATTTACATAACCTGCCAACATATGATGTTACTGTGCCTGTGAGCAGTGGTATAGCATCATTCTATTGCAACAATTGCTTGGAAGGTGAGATAAATCAATCTCTTATCAACTTAACACATTTGGATTATCTTGATCTAAGTTCGAACAATTTTTCTGGAATCAATATTCCTGAATTCTTGGAGTCTTTCAAAAGTTTGAAGTATCTTAACCTCTCGAGTTCGGGTTTTGTGGGAAGCATTCCAACTCATCTGAGAAATCTTTCAAGTTTAGAGTATCTCGACCTAGGAAATGTGGATGCACCTATTGTTTATAATAATTTGGCTACAAATAACCTAGAGTGGTTGTTCGGCCTTTCTTCTCTAAAAACTCTTGACATATCTCAGATTTCCATTGGGCACAGTGAAAATTGGTTAAACACAATCAACAAGCTCAAGTTTTTATCTTCTTTAAACTTAGCTTCTTGCAATCTTGGCACGACCAATCCTCTTTCACATGTTAACTCCACTACTTCTCTTGTTTGGCTTAATCTGGAGTGGAATCATTTGGATTCTACAATCTTTTTATGGTTGTCTAATGTCACCAGACTAGAGCATCTCAGTCTAGCTGGAAATGATATTAATTCTGATTTTCCAGATATGTTTGAGCACTTAGCCTCTTTAAAGGTCGTTGACCTTGGTTGGAATGCCTTTACCGGCACAATAACTCCATTGTGTAAGATTCACAATTTGATTGACATGAAACTCAACAGAAATGATTTTCAAGGTTTAATTCCCAATTGTCTTGGAAACTTGACTTCATTAATCACTCTAGAGCTAAGTTACAATCAGTTTGAAGGTTCAATTCCAAATAGCCTAAGTAATCTTTGTAGATTAGAAGTGCTTGATTTAAGGGGCAATACATTGACATATTTGACTACAGTATTATCTGGCTGCCTCTTAAGTAGTTTGAAAACACTGTACTTAGAGGAGAACAATTTTAGTGGTCAACTTCCAAAATGGCTGTACGAGTATAGGAATCTGAAAAGCCTTTCACTCTCTTCAAATTTCTTCTCTGGTACAATAGCTGAGTCACTTGGAAATTTATCAACGTTGCAGTTTTTGCTTATTGATGGTAATGAGTTTAGTGGCAGTGTTCCCTTGAACCTTGGAGAACTTTCCAACCTTGAAAGGCTAGATATATCTAGTAATTCATTTACAGGTGTTCTCTCAGAATTTCACTTTTCAAAACTTAATAAGCTGGATTCCTTGAAGATATCTGGAAATTTATTTGTTTGGAATGTAAGCTCTAATTGGATTCCTCCCTTTCAACTTAGATTCATTGAAATGGATTCCATTAGAATGGGTCCTGACTTTCCTCATTGGCTTCGTACGCAAAGAAATCTTCCAATTTTATCCATGCGTAATGCAAGCATCACAAATGCTATCCCTGATTGGTTTTGGGATTTCTTTTGGAATTGCACCGGGATATACCTCTCTCAAAATGCTATAAGTGGAGATCTTCCCACGAAACCCCATGTTGGGGTTGAAAGTTATATGAAAGCATCAGTTGAATATCTTTTTCTTTCAAAAAATCAATTGACGGGTGAAATCCCCAAATGGTTATGCAATTTAAAAGATTTAGTTCAACTTGATCTTTCAACAAATAAGTTATCTGGGGAGATACCTTTATGCTTTGGGAAGCTGCACAACTTAATTGTTCTTGATTTGGGAAATAACATTCTATCTGGCCACATTCCGAATTCATTGGGATCTCTATATCTGCTAGAATCTCTGCACTTGCGAAACAACAAACTGGAAGGGGAAGTCCCTTCGAGTTTGCAGAACTTAGGAAGCAGCTTGAAATTCTTGGATTTAAGTGAAAATGAGTTCACAGATGTTATCCAGCCATGGATTGGGGAAAAGTTATCAAAAATGAGGTTTCTTATACTTCATGCAAATCATTTCTATGGGGATATTCCATTGCAATTGTGTCAATTGCAAAATCTTCAATTGTTGAATTTGGCAAATAATAACATGTCAGGATATATTCCTCATTGTTTTGACAACTTGACAGGAATGATTACGGAACGCAACTTAGATTATGGTTATTATCCCAGTTATTACTCAAAAGTTTATGGAGATGAAATTTTTGAAGATATAAAAGGATTAAAGTTGCAGTATAACAAAACCCTTCCATTCCTGAGGTCCATAGACCTTTCAGGAAACCACTTAGTTGGAATGATTCCAGTGGAGTTAACAAGTTTGCATGCATTAATAAATTTGAATCTTTCGGGAAATCATCTAAGTGGGACTATCCCTGCAAGTATTGGCAATTTGAGCAACATTGAATCTCTTGATTTATCAAGGAATCAGCTTTCCGGTCGCATTCCTCCAAGCTTATCAGCTTTGAACTTTATGAGTTACTTAAACTTGTCGTTCAACAATTTATATGGAAGAATACCATCAGGAAATCAACTTCAAACCCTCAATGAGCCATCCGCTTATATTGGCAATGAAGGATTGTGTGGTGCCCCACTTAAAAGTTGTGATCCTAGTCCTAAAGCACATTCCGTTGATCAACCTACAGAAACAAGTTGTGATAACCATGAGTTTTTCATGTGGTTTTATGCTGGTTTGGGGCCTGGTTTCTTTGTTGGATTCATTGGAGTGCTAAGCATTTTACTTTTCAAGACATCTTGGCGTTATGCATACTTCAAATTCTTGGAGATTGCTTACAACAACATATTACACAAGATTTTCATTAGAGGTTAAAGGTCAGTCTCTTTATTCTTAACCCCTAAATAAAATTTCTTTTAGTTTTACACTCAAATGCCTTGAAATCATCACCTTTTTTTTTTTAACTAATGGAACATAAATACAGATGTGACGTTTTCAATTCATTACTAACTCATTATTTTATAATATATTTTGCAGGTGTTGATGTTAGTACGAGTGTCTGTTAGTTCATTTGGGCTTCTTGTACGTGGTATCAATGTTAATTTCACTTTCTTCTCTTATTTCCTTTTTCTTTTTTTCTTTTTGGGCTTCTTGTACGTGGTATCAATGTTAATTTCAGTTTCTTCTCTTATTTCCTTTTTCTTTTTGGTATTCTACAATAGTGAAAAATTTTATGGACGCAGTTTATGTTTATTTTAAAATGTCACTTATTATTTGTACGCACCAAATAAAAATCATATAAGCCCCATTGGATATTATATATTTAAAATTTTTCTTGTTTTCTTGGTCGAAAGACATTGTTAATCATATCCTTCAAGTTCGCTTATGGACCGAACTTTTAGGATTTGATTTACATTCTTGCGCGAAAGAGTCTATGTTTTTTGTTTTTTTTTTTTTTGAAAACAAAGAGTCTCTATGTTAGTTATACAATTTAAACTTCTAAAAAAAAATGAAAATGAATTGTATATATACTAGCTAATTCAATCTTATTACTTCTCTTTTCTAATATGTGACAAAAGTTAGTTTCTTACAATTTTAAAAAATTGTTCTGGTGATAAACCATCTTTTGTTAGTCAATCTATATAAGCTACTAGCAATGATGATATGATTATGAATTTTTCACGTGATTCTATACCGGGTTTCTTAATTTGTTTGATTTATTAGAGTGTTAAGCATTTTATTATTCAAGAAGTCTTAATTGGCGTTATGCGTTTTTCAAATTCTTGAGAATGACTTACAAAAAAAATTATTATGTTAGTACTTTTTTCATGACTTTACTACTATACGTGCATGCACTATATACATGTAATAGTACGTTACTAAGGGTCCGTTTGGAAAGCAGGAAAATGACTTCTGGAAAATATTTTCAGGAAAATGAGTCATTTTCCGGAAAACAGTTTCATTTCCGGTGTTTGGATGTATTATGGAAAACTGTCTTTGTGTGTTTGGTTCATTTTCTGGAAAATGGATAGAATTGTATACTTAAACGTTGTAATTGTTTTATTTAAAATATAAAAAATTATAATAGTTATTAAAATAATGGTATTTAATAAAAAGAATAGAATTTTTTTAAAAATAAAAAATAAAAAAATAAAAAATAATAATAAATAAATGTAGCAGAGGTTTTCGGCGGTTTCCCCACCTCCTTGGTCCATGGTCATGGGTGATATGGCTTGGTTTTGGTCGAAAACATGCTAAACAGCTATTCTGGCGATTCCGTAAAATGACTTACGGAAAAAAATTCCGTAAGTCATTTTCCAGAAAAATGAACTGATTTTACTTGGTCAACGGAAAACATTTTCCGTTGACCACATTTTCCAGGAGTTGCCAAACACAGAAAACTCTGAAAACATTTTTCGGAAGTCATTTTACAGGTTACCAAACACACCCTAAATAATAAATGTAATTCTAATTTTAAAAAAATTTTGAGAAATATATCTTATAGTACGTATTCACTATATATTATTGATTGTAAACACATGTTTTATTATATTTTACAATGTACCCAAACACAATTATACTAAGTGTCAATTGTATGAAATATATTACTCATCACATTGTTTTATAACATATTTTGCTGCAGGCTGGTGTTGATACCTAATGCAAATGAGAACGATTGTGGACTCGTCATGCATATTTGTTTGGTTTTCATCAAGATTTGGATTAAGTTGAAAGAGCCGCATATTATCTCATCTATATATTATAGATGTTGATCTTATTTGTTGTTTATGTGTTTTGGACTACCTTTTATAGTAATGTCTTTTGTTTAATTTTGTTTTTTGTATGTTGCTTCTTATCTAATGAAGGTTGTAGTGCTGAGATTTGCAGTTGATGTTTGTCTTGAGCCAGTACCCCTAATGTTGTAATACATACTCATATTGTGATATAATTTGTATTTTTTTTTTGAAAATCAAAAGCAAAGGCATATATTAAGAATGATCGGAGTCTAAGTACATAAGATATAAAAGGGAAAGGAACTGAAAAATAATTCATACTTAGAAAAGGCATTTCTAGTTAGAACATGGACTATTCAATTTGTAAAAGTGTTCCTAGTTAGAACATGGACTATCCTATTCGTAAAGACATTCCTAGCTAGAATATGGACTATTTTATTCGCAAATCGTTTAACAAACAAAAAGTCGAGATTAGAGAATTCTCTAACAAGTTCTTCAATGTCATAGACTAAGAGATCAAGAGAGATAAATTTGATGTAATTAAATTAATTAATCGCGAATTGATATGTTTAATTGTAATTTTTTAAAATTTAGATATCACTAATATGTTAAATTCTTTTTTTTTTTTTTTAGAAAAATATATTTTAAAACTCGAATATACTTTATGATGAGATATTTTCTCCGTCGTTACTTTTTTTGCAACTTGTGCTGTTTTGTCACCGTCATAAGACTCGCGACGCGCAGCTCACCACGCCTCTCCGGCGGTCGATTCCTTTACCTCACCGCGTAGATATATATAGACACTTGTTCTTCCTTGTATAGTTGTGTTTATATCTATAGATTCGAATCGTTTGATCACACAGTGAATCGCAGAAAGAGAAAACCCAAAATTTAGGGGAAATTTAATTATTATGGTGAAATCGGTAGAGAATGGGGTATCGGTGCCGCCGTTCCTGCTCAAGTGCTACGAGATGGTGGACGACGAGTCAACGGACGCGCTCATTTCTTGGAGTCAAAGTCAACCGTCCACCGCAGATGGTAACAACGATAGCTTCATCATCTGGGATGTGTCCAACTTCTGCTCTGAATTGCTCCCCAAATATTTCAAGCACTCCAATTTCTCTAGCTTCGTTCGCCAGCTCAATATCTATGTAAGCGTGTGTGCTTTCTTGGGATTTATTCTTTCAATTTCTAATTTTGTTCGATTTAGTGTTTTTGTTCTTTGATAGTTGAAAAATTGGGAAAGGATTGAAATTTGAAATCTATTGAGATTCCGTGTGCTTAAACTCTTGAAGGTCTGATTAGCTGATTATGGTTCACAGCTCATTTAGTTAGATGGTTTTCTTTGTTTGGGTTATATTCTTTAAATTTGTGATTTTACTTGATTAAGTAATTCTATTGGTATTGGAAAAATTGGATAATTCTTTTAATTTGTATGTCTTTGATTATCTTGTTTGAGTATTTGGTTAGGTGATCAGGTAAATGGTTTGATATTTGGAGTCCTGGTCATGGGGAAGCATGGAATTAATAAAAATTGAGGCTTTTTCATGAGCGTTATAGAGGAATGCTGGAATTAGGTTGTATAGCCATTTGTAGAAATGATGTGGTCGTTTGGCTTTTTGGTTTCTGCTTAATCCCTCGCCTAAGATATGTATTATTGGGATTAGAGCATTTTTCACTCTTTCCCTCCATGACTATTATGTAGAATTTTGATTTGGTAACCTATGTTTATAGTTAGTATGCCACTTGTGAGTAGTAAAATCATGGTTAAATGGTTGCTGTTTTATAACCCACTTGAGAACAGTATAACGAAGATTAAGTGGTTACCAGTTTAGTAGGCCACTTGTGAATACTAAAACAATGGTTACTGGTTAGCAAGCTATTTGTGAATACTAAAATGATGGTTAAATGGCTACTGGTTCGTAATTAAATGTTGTTTGCTAGCTAGCCAATGTGAATAGTTAATTAATTAATGAAATGATCAAATTTCTTGTCTGCTATCTCCTATCTATTGAAACGACAGAGTAGTTTACATGGATATTTTTATTGTGGTTAAAGAATAGGTACTAAATATTATAGGTTTACACTGTCCCAATTAACAACTTGGGGCTTATGCTCACCTGTGGATAGTAAGATGTTATGACTTATACTTGAAGGAAAAACTAGTATTCATACATGTTTGTGGTCTTTTTGGCATTTTGCATGCATGCCAGGCACAGTTGCAATTACTTCTGGCTGCAGTCGTTGTGCACTTATATTAATTATTCACCATATAATTTGATGGCCTTGATCTGTTACATCTGTATGCTGGCTTAAAATTCAATGGCAATTTTGATTGGTTTAGAGATGTTATTGTATCTTCCCACCTATTTCCAATATGTACACACTGATAATAGAAGTACTACTCACTGCAGAAGATACATTCCTAGCTTTTCTTTGAGCATTCTTGAGCTGCTGCTAGTGATTAAGTTGCCAATGCCCCCTCTTACTGTTGTCTGAATAAACTCTCCCCACTTTGCTTTCGCCCATAGGTTAAAGAAAAAACAAAATTTTGGCCTCTGAAAGGTTAAAGGATAAAACAAACTGTTTAAACAAATTTCTATAAGCCCTGCTGCCTGGACTGATCAAGCTCCAAATTAGGACCAGAACTTAGATTTTATTGATAGCACTATTTTTTTAGAACCCCTTCTTTTTCGTAGGTATGCATGTCATGTTTTGCTGTTCTTGCACTTTAACCTCTATTGTACAAGTGCAATATTATGTAAATCTTCAGGGTAAACTGTTGTTTTTTTTGTGTCCAGATTTTCAGAATGCTCATCTCATGGATTAATAGTTTAAATGAATAAATGGTTTTGCAATCATGGTGGTTTAACACTCCACTTGGTTTTGCACATTTATGCTAATTCATGCCTTTTTAGTGAAACATGTTTGCCTGTCAGTTCCCCTTGTTATATTAAAGAAGGGGAAGTTTCTAGGACTTAATTTGTGGTAGGATTATCTTTACACATATTAACCTGTTCCTTGAAAAGAATATTGATAAATGTCCATGGTAATTATGCTGGAACTCAATAATATGAATATAGCAAGCATTGATGCATATATTCCATTTTTGAAATAAGTAATTATGCTATTATATGGCTGCATAGATTGAAATGCTTAATTGATTTTTCTTTGTTTAATTTCTTTTTAAATTTTTAACTGGTTTCAGGGTTTCAGGAAAGTTGATACAGATCGATGGGAGTTTGCAAACGATAAATTTGTCAGAGGCCAGAAGCATTTACTAGCAAGCATTGTAAGAAGAAAAAACTCCCAGAATGTAGTGCCAAAGATAACTACACAGCAGGAGGTGACAAAATCATCGACAACTGAAGATGATAAGAGGCTTGCATTATGGAAGGAAGTTGAAAGCCTGAAGATTGATAAGAATGCACTTATGCAGGAGCTGATTAAGCTTAGACAACACCAGCAGAACTCGCAAAGCAGGTTGTTGCTTCTACGAGAACAAGTGAAGGGTATGGAGAAAAATCAGCAGCAGATGCTTTCGTTCATAGTAATGGCCATGCAAAACCCAGGCTTTCTGCTCCAATTTCTGCAGCCAAAAGAAAATAATTGGCTTATGGCCGAGACCGGTTCAAATGTTCTAAGCAAAGTTGATAATAAGTGTGAGCTCGCCCCTTCCAATGGAATGTTGGTAAAGTATCAGCCGCCACTACCACATCAAGTTGCTGAGCCAATATGCAGTGACCCTACTTCAGATCCCGAGAAATCTATGGAACTAGATTTTTCTTCAAATGATATCGAAGAAAATGACCAACTTACAGCAGAGACTGGTAGGAATAATGCATCAAGTGAAGTTGAACCTAACCCCGAGCTCTCCCCATCTAATGGAATTTTAGTAAAGTATCAATCACCGACACATCAAGTTGCAGTGCCAAAATGCATCGAGCCTACTCCTTATGCTGAGAAATCAACGGACCTGGATTTTTCTTTAGATGATATTAAAGATCTCTTCAAGAACATAGATATCTTCCCAGGGCCATTCGACGAGGGATTTCTTCCTTCCGAAAACAGCGATCCATTTGCAATTCCTGATATGCTTGATGGGGATGATGTAATGGATATGCTTTTGTCCAGCCCAATCTCAGAAAGAGCAGAAACAAATGACTCCCGAAGGTCCGAGGAAGAACTAGAAGACGGTATAGGAAAAGGCGGGACAACAGAAACTCCCCCGTATACCACTCATGCAGGTAACTTTGAGGGCATGGATACGCTAACAGAACAAATGGGTCATACAAAATTTTGATATTAGTTTCTGTGGAGACACTGTGTAATGTATTCATTTTGGCTTCAAAGCTAGTTTTTTGAAGCTTGGAGGGAAATTTTGCATACATTAGTGGCCATGGTTTTAGGCATATTGGATTATATATACAGTAATACTATTTTAACCAGAGACAGAAATGGGTTAATTGTTGTTACTATTTTCGTTACAGGAGTAAAGAATCTCTGTTCAGTTGTATCTTTGTTTTCACAATTTTCTCATCTTATAGAAAAGTACACAAGAAACATAGTCATTACCAAATCAACGCCATTATTAACCTGCTAATATGAGTCAATTGTACATTTTACATTTGGGAGAGAAAGAAAAAGAAAATTAGCCGCAGAGCCACAGATCCCTCTGCTTAGCTCTCTCCAATCCCGTTTCGGCTTTCCCAGGCCTCTGTAAGACTGTGTAACAAATATTATATTGTAACAGTGTCAGTAGTACTCCAAAAAAAAAAATTAAAGAAGCTGTGGAGTTGGCCCACTGGCTGATTGACTACCTGTTGTTTTCAAGAATTCCCATAATGTTCTACATCATACCATGAACATGCTGACTGATGATAGGATAAAGAAGCTTGCTCAGGCAATGAGAACAGAACAGACATCATATATTATATTTGAAAATAATTTACAATAAATGTTAGTTTTTAAGGAGCAGATAAATTCACAATGTTGACAATTAATGTTGAGATGAGATACCAATTCAAGAAGAAATGTATGAATTAGGAGGACTAAAGAACACTTACCTGGAAGGAAGATTAATCAGTTAGTATCAAGACTAAAGTACTATACATAGATGACATTAATATTCTTGCATTATAATGATTTCTTGATCCTCCAAAACAAATTAAACCATCAGAGATCCAGCATGCGAATACGAGGTTGAAACGTAGCCAAGAACGACTTGCCGATCCATCTCTACACCTACTGTTTGTTTCGGCAAATCATCCTTGGCTGCATCTCACAATCTCATATCAACATGCACGACCCATGATGATATATATATAAAAATTCTTCTTCTTCTTCACCATCTCCTTTTTCTCTAGATATATGGTAGGGAAGAAGGAGTTCAATACGTATATATATATATATATATATAAATTGCTTGCTTGGTTGCAAGTGGATGAGTGCAGATCTATGTTGCATAGGCATGGACATGATGACATTACACGGGCGAGGTGATGAGGAGGAGGAATGGGAGGAACAAACTTATCACATTACCATATATATAGGAATATTTGTTGGGTGTTACTAGAATGATGCAAATTTATGTTGCATATATAGCTATCCACATGATCTAATATCATGCCCATCCTATCATGACCACATCCTATATATATTATATATTATATATATGATGAGCATATACTATATATATGGTGCCAATAGCATTCTTCATGAACACGGTAAGATGATAATAATTATTTTTTCTGAAAGGTGATAAGGGAAACTCGCACTAAGAACACTGAGTAAATCTTATGTTGTGACATTAGTCGACAAATGATTATAAGGAGATAAATTAATTTAAATTGTCTATAGTTGATTGGTTCAAACTAAAAAGCTCAATATAATGCTTCTACTAAAAGTGTTAACTTAGAACTGGGTGATTATTAAGCCAACAGCCCGACTGGATGTAGACTTACTATTTTTGGAAAGAGGGCCTTTTTCTTCTCGATTTTGATGAATAAACGGTCCAATGGCGACGGAGGATTCCCAAGGTGATGAAGAATCTATAAATTTATATTTTATGTATATAATATATGAGTAATGTATAGCATGTGAGGGTCAGAATTTTTGGGAGCAAGCATTATATTGAGCTTTTTAGTTTGAACCAATCAACTATAGACAATTTAAATTAATTTAT
>CM008337.1:34392083-34405796 GCA_002525835.2 Ipomoea batatas | reverse complement strand
TAACAGAAAGAAGTTTTAATATGGAAGAGTGAAAGAATACAACTGCTATGGAGGATACACATGCTCTAATATACGCTGGTGACAGCTACAACAAACAGAGAGCAGTTATAACTGCCTAAGAAGAGAATTACAAAACAACCCCTCTACACTTCCTCTAATAGCACTACCTAGAAATTGACTATCATTAACATTGCCATAGCCCATAGGTTTAGTCATTTTTATGGTTTGTTTAGGGTGTTTGGTTAGACATGGGAATGAGAATCGGAATGGAAATCACATATTTGCAATGTTGGGTTTGGTGAAAGTATTTTACATGTTTGGTAGTAGAGTGGAATTGAAATGATAATCAATATTGATGTTTGGTTATATATAACCCTATAATAGGAATAAAGGTTTTAAAAATACGAAAAACAAAAAAATTAAGGCAATTGATCCGAATATGATGACATCTAAATCAACAATATGAACAAAAAAAATCAAAATAAAAATCTAAAAGCACTAATTCAAATGTAAAAATCGAATTACTAATAAGATGAAACGATACATCATACATGCATGATTTTAATTAGGAAATGAGATTTTTAATTGGGGGAGTAATCAAATCTCATAGTTATATTTTAAAAAGTTGTCAACTAAATATTAACTATAATTTTGATTCCCATTATATTCCTGATGTGTAAATCCATGAACCAAAAACACCTTAGTATGTAATTCTAATTTGGGGATTTTTTCCCCTTTCTATTAGCAAAGAGAATACGAATTTTACATGCATTATGTGAAATAAATTCAGCTTCATATTTCTAATTATTATTTCTGTGGTTTCATGGTTACAAAATCTTTTCAAATAATATATATAATGTGGGGCAATCATAAAGATGTAAATAAAATGGATGGAAATAAAATGGTAAAGATCGGAGTGGGACAAAAGGCATAGGAGACGTGGCATGCTACGCAAAGTTACATATGGGTTGAAAGCACAAAGTGTTAAAAAGATAGAAGAGTTTGAAGTTATGACTAAAGCATAGCATACAAGTAACATTTTACTTATGATGAGCCATGACTAAACATATAAATATATAAAACTAGAGGAGTATATTTATAATTTTTTTCTTAGCGCGAGACCCGTTTTATAAATCCCATCGGTGAAATGGTCTAATTCTTCATAAGTATTACCGATTCTAAGTAACTCTTCAATCCTTAAATATTGCAAGTTATTTGTTTAATTCACATAATGTCATATCCAAATCGGTTATGCGAGTATGTATTACATCACTAGTCACATATGAGAACAATGAAACTTGTGTTGCATTAATAAAAAAATGTGCACTTTACGTTAAACAATATTTGAAAAATATATAGCATCAAAATTGTACCCAAGTAAGTTTTAGAAGAGATGGGATTATAAAAAATGTTTGCTATTGTTATAATTTAGCATATTTGTTCATCAAATATCATTCTACACTTATTTTTAAAAACATCTTTATTATATTAGAATGTGTTGGCTGGATTTAGAAGATTATCATTCTGAGAGCATTATAAAAACTAAAAAGATTAAGTCCTTACCAACAAACAAATATGTAATTCATTAATGTGGCATGTGATGGGTTACGTCCCATTTGAAAGGGAACACTTACATAACAAGCTAAGGAATGATGAAATACGCCGTGGGAAAAATATGAGATGAAGAGTTTGAGGTTATTAGGAGCAGCTTCATTTATTATTTATGAGAACATGTTTCGTCGTGGAGAGGAAAATAACGCCGGAATTGTTTCGGTTAGCGACGGAAATATCCATCGTTAAATTTGTTGGATATAATTCTCAAAAAACCTAAGAAAATGGAGAAAATAGAAAAATCCACAATAAACAAATAATCCATAAAATTAAACCTACACAAAGGTTAAATAAACCCGGAATAACTCGGGGACGGAGATGGACGAACTTTGGGGTAGTTGTAAGCACGAGTCATGTTGCCACTCTCCTTAAAACCTTATTTACCGCCTCCCAATGCTAGGTTTCCCAGGATAAAATGTGGAGTAGAGTTTCTGTGTGAAAAACTATGTATTTTCATTTTTCCATATGCTACAAGCCTTAACTCACAATATTAACAATTGGACCCCTACGCATGAGAGAAAGCCTCTATGCTATACAAGTTACTTAGTCATAAAAAGACCCTTGTATATATAGTGGTGCAAAGTCCCTTTCCCAACCAATGTGGGACAAAGCTTACTTAAATCTTTTCCACACCCAAATTTCATCTCAAATGGATCACTTTGAGAACCAATTTTCTCATTCACCCATTATCCATTTTGAGCGCATAATATATCAATCTCTTATTCTAACTACGAAGAACCCGAATCCACTTTGACCCGACTCAAATCGGATGTGAACCCTACATATATTTATACCACAAAATGACCACTTAAAATGCCATTTATGCCATTTTTTCCAACAAAATTTAGCGACGAAATTATATTGTGTTGCAAAATTTTAGCGAGGAGGGTTTTAGCGACGGAACATTTCCGTAGCTAATCCGTCGCTAAACCCGTTAGCGACGGATTTTTTCCTTTCTAGTGACCGAAAATTCCATCGCTATTCCCGCTTTTTTTTTGTAGTGATTAATGTTTTTCAATTTTATTCATACCTATTAATTATGACTTTACACACACACACACACACACACACACACACACACATATATATATATATATATAAAGACAGAGAAATTTGTATTCAAATGATTGAACCATGTTTAACGTGAGATCGTGAGAATTGTATGAGTACAAATAATCTATTACATTATTGCGCACTAACTAGTCCCTGGGTTTTCACCGTCATCCATGCATGCTTGCGAATACTACCTCCGTCTCATTTTGGTTGTCTGATTCGTTTAACGAGGTCTTATTGAAGTTATTTTTTATCTAATTTTTTATAATAATAAACTTAGCATTAATATATTAAATTTATATATTTAGAAACTACATTAAAAGTACTATTAAACACAAAAAAACTTAATTTTAAAAATAAAAAAAAATTACTAAAGAAAATAAGCAATAAAGAAAGAGTTGATTTGACCAATAAATAGTAAATAGGACAGATAAAATAGGACAGGGGGAGTAGTTATTTTGCATGCATTCATTTAAAAGAATGTGTTGCACTCATGCAGTTGTTCGCACCAATCTCAAACAAGTTTTCGAACACAAGCCTATGTGTATATATATATATATATATATATATATATATATATAGAGAGAGAGAGAGAGAGAGAGAGAGAGAGAGAGAGAGGGGAGGGGGGCTCATCCTAACTTGTACCTAAATAGTTATGGATATGTAGTTGGACCTCATCATTTTAAATATCTATATGCACTAACGTTTTAAATATGGTGCAACACCCATCATAAATGTTTTTGTTGGAATTTACATTCAATATAGGTGCATTGGCCAAACCTTTTGTCCACATTGCTTTCCAAGGAGACTTTTTCCCACCTTTTATATACCTACTAATAGGTGTTTTGTTTGTATGGGGTGAGTGTGAATGTGTATGGAAGGGGTGTTAAAACGAAGAGTCAAGACTCCCCGAGTGTCGTGTCTCTCAAGGATGGCGAATGGGAATCGAATTAGTGTGGCATTTATGAGGTTGAAAGGTAAGAGTTGCAAGAATCAAATTAAAGGTAGAGGTTTTGTTCATGGGTGGTTTGAAGGTAAAAAGAGATAGAAAATACAAAAGGTAAAAGGAAGGGGTGCATGCCAAAGTTAAGCCAAAGGATTGATTATCGTAGGTAGCTTGGAATTGGGTTTCGGGATTGATCTAGGGAGTCACGGTATTAGTACCGAGTGGCGTCACACTCAGACTCTCAATCCTCATTCGGTTGAGGCATTTTATCGAACACCTGGCCTACCACTCCTCTCGGATCTCATCCTTTCGGATTGAGAGCGGAGATATAGATGAGTTGGGCTCGTGAGAGGCCGCTATCGCGCACACACTCACTTTCACTGGGTTTGCTTCCTAATGTTGCCACACTTAGGCACAAAGCATATCAAACATCAACCACACAAGTATTCACATCCAAGAATCATAAAGCTCAGATTTTTAAAGCAATGTCTTAAGCAATTCAACCACATAGCTAGTTTCGGGGCCACCAATCTCCTATCTAATCTAAGCTAGCATTAAAATAAAGAAACAAGAAGAAGAAATGGAAGTTTCAAATAAAACAAACATGAAAGCAAAGTAATGTTGAAGAGATGAGTTACCATCCATGGTGAATGGTTTCATTACATTCTTGATCTTGAAACTTCTATCCTTCTATCTTGTTCTTGAATCTAATCTAAGGAAAAAGAAGTTTATCCCCAAGAGGGGAGAAAACCCTAAGGAACTTTAGATCTAAAACTATTTTCTAGCTCTCATCCCCTTTTAGGTTTTCGGAAAAGGGGTTTAAATAGGCAATCCGAAGCCAAAAATCCCGAAATGGCCCATGTGGCCAGACCACGCCATCACCACGCCTGGTGGAGGGCGTGGACAGCTACTGGAATTGATCCACGCCCATCCACACGCGTGTTGGCTGCGTGGGAGGTTTCTGCTTGGCGGCTTCTTTGCCTTTTTTTTTTTTGCTCTACTTTGGCCTTAAATCCCTTTTTGATCTGTGGAAACACTTCAAGACTTTTCCTAAAAATTGTGTTAGAGGTTTTTTTATCACATCTGAGTTTAAAATGCATGAGATTGTTATAAACGGGTGGCAAAACTTCACATTATATCCTATTATTGACCCGTAATTTATACTATTCTTGGTGCTTATCTGTCCACGATATAACGACTGGTCCAAGAGGACCAAGACCTTATAAATAGCGAACTATGTAATGAAAGTTTTTAGAAGTTTCTGAAAATGGAAAATAGTAATATTACTCCCTCCGTCCCGAAATGGATGTCTCATTTGCTTTTTGCACGTTTTTTAAGAAATTAAAGTAAATGTGGTGTGCTTTCCAATTATGCCCCCAACATTTTCACTTTTGGAAATAAAAGCAATAAAGAAATGAAAAGTCATAAGGGTAAAGTGGGAAAAGTAGAATAATGGTGATGTTCACTTTTAGAAAGAGGACAACATTTTGGGACAAACTAAAAAGGAAAGTAAGACACATAAAATGGGACGGAGGGAGTATTTTGGAAGGTGTTGCAAGGAATTATTTGGAAGGTGCTGCAAAGAAACTTCAAAATCGGGAAATGAAACCGTATTGTTATATGGATCGTTATACCGTGGACCAAGGTCCATAATGCATTGTGGACCCTGGTCCGAAATGAAACCGTATTGTTACGGATCTCATTACAATTTTTTTTTTTTTTTGTAAAACTAAAATATAACTGTAATTTGAACAACAACAAAAACAGTGACGAAGAAGCAAGAACAAAAAACACGCACAAGTTCATCAGATCACAAAAGCACACACGACAAAAGGTGAATATTTAAACAACATTGTGAAATTTGAAAAACATTGAACATAAGAGATAATACTTTGGCTTATATTCGGTGTATCATAACATTCGAACGCACAAACACATCACAACCTGTGTTACTAACATGAATATACAGAACGGTTGTCTAGAATACACAGAATATCTTCATAGAATACACAGAATATTGACGCAAAATACACAGAACTCATCCTCCTAACATTCGAATGCACAAACACATCACAACCTGTGTTACTAACATGAATACACAGAACAGTTGCCTAGAATACACATAATGTCTTCATAGAATACGCAGAATATTGACACAAAATACACAGAATTCATCTTCCTAACATTCTAATGCACAAACACATCACAACCCGTGTTACTAACATGAATACACAGAATGGTTGCCTAGAATACATAAAATATCTTCATAGAATACACAGAATATTGACACAAAATACACATAACTCATCCTCTTAAACATTTGAATGCACAAACACATCACAACCTGTGTTACTAATATGAATACACATAACAGTTGTCTAGAATACACAAAATGTCTTCATAGAATACACAGAATATTGACAAAAATTAAAATACACAGAATGTTGACACAAAATACACAGAACTCATCCTCCTAACATTTTGGTACGGGGTGCATAATGCATTGTGCACCCTGGTCCACGATATAAATTGCCACTTTATATTAATACAAGCTGTGTTGAAATCTAGGTTAGTTACAGTTTCTTTAATTAGAAAAATTAGTTCAAACTGTACTTGTAAACTTTTTCGTAGGATTGTTCTATGAAGGTAATGTTTAAATAAGTGGTAGACCTAGTTTTGTAATTCATTGACTCTTGTAATTGTAAAAATCAGGGGTTAATCTTCAATGAAAATGTTTGTGGGCGTGGCCCCGCAGATTAATTAGAAAGTGTTCTCTAACCGCGTTATCAAATTCAGCTGTGTACTTATTTAGGTGCTTCATTTACTACTTTTATATTATGTCTGGTTTTTTTGGTGTGTTGTGTTACGTATATATCTCCATTACATAATTTCAATAGGATACAATATTTTATAAAAATGTATCATATATACTATATTTGTGTATTGTAAAGGATTAAACAAATTTTAGCGTATGCGTGAACATCCTTGATTAAGAATGTTACATCTCGCTAGTTTTACGCAAAACATTTTTGAGTCTACTGGTGTTAAAGATATGTCTGCTAAATAAAAACCTGTATAAATACAAACTCCTATATATTTTATCAAAGCTTTAGTCATTTCTTCTGGTATATCTATTGGGGATGGAGGTGTAGTTTGTGCAGAAATTAATAAAGGGAAAGCAATTGTAAGTACAAACAAGACATAAATGAGCTTATTATAACTCATCTTTTTATTGTTAATTACTTCTATTTTCTCTCTACTAAGTGGGTTCTCTTAAACTTATGCATTTGTGCTAATGTGTGAGTGTGTGTATATAATGCAAAAAAACATACAGACAATGAACTGAAAAAGTCCTAATATTAATAAATAGCATAACGGAAGTTACAATTAAGAGATTGGTTAATTATATATAATGCAAAAAAAAATAAAAAAATACAGACAATGAACTGAACAAGTCCTAATATTAATAAATAGCATAACTGAAGTTATTAGACAATTAAGTGATTCGTTAATTAATTATATATAATGCAAAAAAAATACAGACAATGAACTGAAAAAGTCCTAATATTAATAAATAATAACATAACTGAAGTTATTAGACAATTAAGTGATTCACCAAAACATCATTAACTGGGCAGTACGTTTTTTTACCAATAGTTATTGTGTGGACCTGGATTCAAACACCTATGTGGATCACGGTACAAAAATGATGTCGTTTTACGTTTTACGTGATCCACTGCAATATACATTTTCATAACTCATAACATACATTATTCTAACACATAATGTACATTATCTTACCTCAGAAGTTTCATTATTCTAACTCATAATGTACATTATTTTATCCAAAAGTTTCATTATTCTCACGTAATGTACATTATTCTAACTCATAATGTACATTAATATTCTAACTGATACAGTTAAGTGACGTCGTTTTGATTCGTGATCCACACAGCTGTGTAGACCGTAATTTGCTGTTTGTTACCAGCTAAAATGGATTTGTTACATTACTATAATTCGTTAAGTAATTTGTAGTAATATTATTAATGGAAATTTGTTGAAATTGATAGCGATAAGAACTATATATATAAAATACGATTGTTATATTATAGATGAGGTTCACCTTACATTGTGAACTTTGATCCAAAATGGCATTAAGATTATGTACTTGTAATTAGCATATACATAGTGGTGAGTATCTGTATACATAGTGGTGAAGCCGCACTGTTCACACGTTAAGACGCGTCCATACTTGAACTCTACCCTATATATTTAAAAATATAATAAGTGTGAATGAAGGTTAACCATTCATTTATGTCCGTTTTTTCCGTTAAGTTTTTTTACATTATGCTATAAAAGTTGTACTTTACAATATATTAGACAAACATATCCCTACCGTTATAACTTCCGTTATCTTTTTCATTGTTGTTACCATGCACATGCATCCATTATATATTTTCTTATTTTCTTCGATAATAATAATATATACACATTATATATTAGTTATGTTCTAAAATATAAATATAAAATTTATAGAAATATTTTACATTATTATTATTATTATTATTATTATTATTATTTACAATAATTTAAATATTTAAAATCTAAATAAATTTAAAATTTTAATATTGGACACCTATATTTTGCGGATCGCGCTTAAGAAAAACTAGTATATATATATTACAATTAATATATTATGTGCTTTCAGTTTATTTACAAATACATAATTTGTTAACAGTAGGTAAATAATATTATTGGAGTGGAATATTGGATACTAGGCCCCGGTCAATCGGCTTGGGAATGATCGGTTAATCCACGTTCCGGGAAACTAGTTGGACGACTGGTTGTCGGCTGAATTGAGATGTCGATGGCCTTCGAGGATAGAGAGACGGCATAAATAGGGCGAGAATCCATTATTTAATGAGAATTAGTAGTTGCCCAATGTAATTATGCTTCCTATTCACAGAGTCATAGTATAAAAAGTTTTCCAAATTCGAGTCTATCTTGTAAGGCGAACTAGTCATGAACCATGGCATAAGTGCTCACAAACAAATATTGAGTAGCAACAATGAAATAGAGCTAGTAGTCAATCACTCAATCCCACTTAAAGCACTTAAGGTATATAAAAGTATAATTACACATATATTAATGCAATTGATTATAATAATTGCCTAATAATTATTATGGTAATTAAGCTAAACATGGGCCGTTGAATTTATTTTTATAATAATTATATTTAAATTATTTCTCATTTTTCTCATATTTATTTTAGTAATAATATAATTACATAAGTCATATTACATATCGATATTTTTAAGATAATTGTAGACAAAAAAGTCATATATTATTCAATTAATTAACCCATGCCAATGGGGTAGTTCAAGTGGGAAGTGAGCTTTAATTTCTTTGTGGGAAAGAATTTCGGGAGAACCCGGGTTCGATTCCACAAGTGACGATTTCCCCTAGGCTAGCTCTCGTGCCTCCCGGAGCTAGAGCTGTCGAAACGAGCCGGCGGGCCCCGCCAAAACCTGCCTTATGACTGGGGCGGGCTAAAAAGCCCGCCAAAATACGGGCCTAAGGGAGGTCGGCCTGCCCCGCTGGGGCCCGCCAAATTTTAAAATTTTAAAATTTAAATAAAAGTTAATATAAAATGCTAATAAGTGTATACTAAAATAATTTGAATAGTTTAAATATATAGTAATGTATTTGTACTTTTTAAAACACAATAATAAATAATTAACAGTTTATTAGTTTATATATATAACATTAATGCTAACTTTATATATATATATATATATATATATATATATATATATATTTACACACACTAATATTAGTAATATAATTAAGTTGACAAGACATTTAATGTTATAAATTTACTACTATAGCATTTTTTTTAATAAAATTTTTATTATTCATTTGGCGGGCCCCCCGCCAAGCCCGCCCCGTCAAGCCCGCGGGTTAGGCAGGAGCGGGCTAAAAAGCCCGCCAAAATACGGGCTCAGAATATCAAAGCCCGCTCCGCCCTTTTTGCGAGGCGGGGCGAGTTAATTAACCCGGCGGGCTAAGCCCGCTTTGATGGCTCTACTCGGAGCAAACGCACTCGGACCGTTAAACTGATAGAAAAAGACCCGGTGAATTTACCAAAAAAAAATTATTCAATTAATAGAGTAATACTTTTCCACTAATCTTATATGATCAAATAAATGTACACATTCAATATTAGAAATTTTTATAATTTCATCTTTATTTTTATTATCTAAATATATAATAAATAATTTATCCGTGCATCGCACTGGTAATTGGACAATTATTTGTTCTAATTCAAGGAATGAAAACATATGAAAACGTAATCGATTCAACCAATTTCATCAATTGCGCTTTATAATATTTAATGTTATAATTCATATAATTGTATATTGATCCAAATATTCTTAAAATAATATAAAAAATCCATTCCGTACAACGCATGAGCGAAAATACTAGTATTGTACAATAATAATAATAATAATAATGTAAATCATTTTTATAAATTTGATATTTATATTTTATGAAATAATTTATATAGTACTCAAATATATAATATCTATATATTATTACTAGTGAAGAAGATAATAATATATATGATGCATGCATGTGTATGTTAATAATAGTTGAAAAAGATAATGAAAGTTATAACGGTAGAGAATTTTTTTTACCAAAATATTGCATAGTACAATTCTTATAGCATAATATATAAAGAAATAATGAAATATCATACATATATGAAGAGTATAACCTTCATTTACACCTATTATTTTTTAAAATAAATATATAAAAAAATTATAAACAAAGTGTATCAACTTTAATTTCCTCTTATTAAATTTTTTTGGATTTGAATCATTTACTCTGTTACCAATCAATTCAAAAAGAAACCAAAGCCTTACTTGGGTTACATACATCACTACTATTTCTAATGGCAACAAATTAAAATTACTACTCCGTATGTATTAGAATATGCATATTCTAATATATCTATACGTACAGTTAGCAAACAGTAGTTTATATAAGAAAAATTTATACACGCTCATCAACATAAAATAAAAAAAAATAGTTAGATTGTAGAGTAAATTAGTTATACACCATATGAGTTGTTAGGTTTATTTAATGAAAATTTATTACTGAAATTTTATGGGAAGCAAAGGGAATGCGTGTCCGAACTGTGATGTGTGTCAGTCTGATATGGGTAGATAAAAATAAAGATGTAAAAAACAGTATGGAATTAAATGATAGAGTGGAGACTAATTTGACATGCAAAGTTCCCATGTTAGGAGTGTGTATTACGATTAAGATAAAGATAATACCTAAAATTGTACCCTAAAATAATGGTAATTACTATATTCGTCATATTTTATGCGCCTGGTTCGGTTAATTAGGCTTAAATGAAATTATTTTTAATTCAATTTTTCATAATATTAAGTTTAGTATTATTATACAAAATTTATATATTTATAAAATACACTAAAAGTACTATTAAACAAAAAAAAAATTAAAAACAAGTAAAAACTAATAAAGAAAATAAAAAAAATAGTTGATTTGACCAATAAATAATAAGTAGGACAGATAAAATAAGACAGATGGAGTATATCACAAGATGAAGAAGACATTTTCTTTGGTTTACATTGTATTAAATTTGTCATTCGAATTTGTTTTTTTTTTCTTTTTTTTTTTTTCTTTTTCTTTCTATTAGCAGAAAGGATAAGAATTTTACATTATATGGAATATCATTTCATATTTCCAATTAGTATTAGTGTGGCTTCATTGTTACAAAGACCTTTTTTTAATTATTTATTAATTTTTTTGGAGAAACCCAAACATCTTATTAATCTATAATATGTGCAAGCACATATATGTAAAAAAAGAAAGATGAGAATTAAAGCTTCTTCTCCCCATTAAAGCTAAGGTGGAGTATGGAGAAGGATAAAAGGGGGAGGGGCATGACGTAATGCAAAATTAATATGGAATGGAGGGTGAGATAAGGAGTAACTTCATTTATTAGAGTATTAATGCCTTTCAATGGTGAAAACTAAATTATTGGAACATCTACAAAACTCTGCACAACTGGTGTGACCTCACCTATTACCTCTCCTCTCTCTATTTTTTTATACTATTAATTAAGACTTGTATATCATGTTATAGATGTAGAATGTTAGAGATAAGTCCGCATGGGCTTAGCTCAATGGTTCATTATATGCAGTATTCGGAAAAAGAAATCAATGTTCGAACCTTGGTGGAGGCAGTGTAGGAATTATATTTAAAGTGGGCAGATCTTTGTGTGCACTAGCATTTATTAGTGTTGCAAAAATCTTGCTGGCCGGCCGATATTAGCTATTTTTTTTTTCAATGGGCTATTTAGCGAAATAACACTAAATTGTTCAAACTCTTAATGCTTTTTACGCTAATATTTAATATTTAATATTGTTGTATTAATTATTAAAGTATTAAATATAGTTTCTAGCTAGTATTAGTCTTTAAAAACTAAAAATTTTTAAATTAATTTTTAAATTAAAAAATAAAATAAAAAATAGACAGGCGCCTAGGCGCTAGACTCTCCCCAAGCGCCCAAAGAGCATCTAGCGATTTTTTCAATTATGATCGTAATTTACCTCCTCCCAAATGCTCTGGCGGACTTTTAGTTAAGAATGTCCGAGATTAGAATTTATTATAAGTCGTTTTTCTTTTCTTTCCTTTCAAATCTTTCATAAATTGGGTAGATCCGTAGATATTCATAATGATAATATGAGGTTCATTTACTTTTAGGCTATATGTCAATATTAGGGAGCTTAACATACCCATACAAGTCAATATAATGTCAAACCTTTTAGCACCATGAATGTATAATATTTACACTACTAATTTAAAAATATATATATATATGATGACCGACAGTTTTCATTGCGGAAGAATTAAAAATTTATCACCAAAAGATAATTGCAACATACAATATGACAAAATGTGTTTATATTAAGTTTAATTTAGTTGTCTGTTTATCATTTAAATGTTTTGTTTCTCTTAGTAATATTTTGATTAATTCGTTCTTTTTTTTGCAAAATGTTGTCAGCATGCAATATATTTAGCATATGTGATTTGTAAAAATAAATTAAAAAAAAAAAAAAAAAAACAACAACAACAACAGCACAAATCTGTCTTCTTCCTTGGATAATTTGATCAAAAAAACATAGTATTAATAACCCTTAATAAAGGGAGTTTTCAAGTGGAATTGTTTGGTGAGGGAAACATAGTATTTGAGAAGTTTTTGAAGTTATGTTAAAGTTTGAATAGCAATTGATGCTGATTTTTCATTGCTACATTGCTAAACATACTGTCTCATGCATCAATTATATCAGAAAGCATAATGTACCTCATGTCCTCATGGTTAGAATGTGTTGGGCCTGTTTATTCTTTTCCTTTGTGTTAAAACATGTATGAGCTACTGCATGTCTTATAAGTAATTAAATGAGTGATTACTAGAAAATTTTTGATACAGTACAGTATACATTGCTTTCTATGAAATTATTAGGAATACAAACATTCTTGTCTGGAATATGAAATTGAACATACGATCTCAAATCCATAAAATAAAATGCAAGTATATTAAAAAAATGTACAACGAATGAATGAATCGAATAAAATTAAAACTAAACAAATGAACCCTAAGAATATTACCTGACTCGCAATTTGTAGACAACATAATTATTGGACTACATTTTAAAATAATGAATTCAATAAGTCAGTTTGTATGACATAATTGATATATTTGATTGAACTTTGATTTGCAGGTTAAACAATGTTAGATAAACAAAGAAAGAGAACAGTGTTTGTATTGAAGACAAACAAAGAATTTATAATAATTGTTTAGTTGTGATTGAAACCATTCCTTAGTAAACGTAAGGGCACAACTTGATTGGACGCCATAAATTACGTTGGAAAATAAAAAGATGCTAATTTAATAATTCAATTAATTATTTACAGAAATTTGAAAACTGTAATGATTATTTTTTGGGTAAATGAACGGATGCAATCTTGAATAACAACCACTTCCATATTCCACCAATTTGACATTT
>CM008337.1:34366935-34381055 GCA_002525835.2 Ipomoea batatas | reverse complement strand
AAAATTATCATTAGTCAGGTCTACTAATCATTCCTGCTTCTCCACTATAGCCACTACAGTGAAGATTTCTCTGTTTGTCATAAATACTTGCAGTGCATAATTTTCACTCGTGTAGTGCACATTTTTTAGCCATGTAGTGCACATTTTGAGTCATGTATGTAGTGCACATTTTCTCACCTAACAGTGCACGTTGTTCAGTCTTAGAGTTCATGGTATACAAAAACTCAATAAAATGAATATGAAAATTTCACCAATTGTAACGTAAATCAAATTCAGAAGCATTCTATCATAGTGCAAGTGCAAAATATGAAGGAAACAAGGATCAATGCATTTATTCAAAAATGAAATTGCAAATGCTCGTCTCTTCCAAAGTTCACTCATTATTTTTTCGAGTTAATTCCAACAATTGTCCCCCGACTATGTTGATTTTCCAAAATTTATCCTCGTCTTTTAATTTGGACGAAAAAGACACTTGACTTTCAAATTTGTTCCAGCAATGGTCTTTCTGTTTATCTGCAGTTAACTAAGCGTTATGTTAGGGGGTAAAATAGTCTTTTTATTAGATATTCTTCTTCTCCCTTATGTTTGGTCAGTATATGTATTGCACGCACAGAAGATAAGCGATGCAGTTAACTAGGCGATGCACGCGGAGGTATGCCTGGAATCTCGATATGATTTCCGTCGCCGCCCCCAGCGAAAATTCACTTGCCGCCGTGCCTATCAAACAGAGAAAGAAGAAAAACAAATAGCAACAATTTCATAGAAACGAAAAAGGAAAATTATAGGCGATTTGATTGCCTAATAATTTTAAAACCGCAAGAAGTAGACAAAGAATTGAAGCAGCATAGCCGCCGAATCTCCTCCTCATTTTCGCTCTATTTCGCTCTTTGATTGCTTTCAAAAAAAAATAAAAAATACCAACATAATCTTACAATTGTACAAATTAATTAAAGAGTAAAAGTTTAATTTTCTAATTTTTCATTATATTTAATACTAAACGTTATAATACTGGGAAGACTTATATTCACTAATACAAATTTGAAATGTTAGATATAGAATTTCCACATTCTATATCTAACATCCCGCATTTATTTATTTATTTAATGAGAACTTGAATTCACATTGACTTATTTGGAATTAAGTCTCTATTTAAAAAGAAAAATAATAATAATAATAATAAAGTCAAGAGGAAAATAGATACATATTGTGAATAATTAAAGAAAAATAATAATTATAGATAGCCTAAAATCATTCTAAACTATTTCCCTCTAACAACACGTATTGGACATTCTCTATGAAGCTTGGCTCTCTGGTTTAGCTCCCTAAATTAAAATATATGTCTGTTCTGCAAATTAATCAACAAATTAATTAAACTAGGATTGGGAGTAAAATTTATTTACAACTAACATACTGTGAATCGATCAATTTATGTACGTACCATATATACCACATACAGTGAACATACAAGAAGCGAAACATAAAGATTTATATAATTAATTCATGGAAATAAACAAACTGCAATTCCAATTGCATTGATCATTTCATTATATTATACATGGGATAAACGCAACATAAAGAAGATAAGATAGATAGATAGATGCAACAACGTACTACTACAACTTACTAACGTACGTACTTGGGTTGGATCAAGCTGTGCTAAGCAGCCCCTCCTTTATGTACTTATTGTTTATAAAGTAAATTCAAGTCTGCTCCGCCGTTTAGTTCCTATTCTCACTTGTATCTTTCTTAAATTTTTTATTTGATTTCTTTATGACTTGTTCTCTACTTTGCACTTTGTTGTTTAGCGCAATTGTTCTTTGCCTCACAATTATATCTAACTTGAGTTATTCTTAAAATATTCAGTATTTTCCTTAGTTTCATGTTTCTATGAAATTAATTTTCTTTAACATCATTCAAATTTTGATTTCTAGTGCATTAAAATTATTTTCTAGTAGTGGAATATATTTCCAGTGCACTGGAAAATACTATTATAGTGCACTAGCAATGATGGATGGTTTCCAAAAATTAACTATCAATAATACTTGACACTTGTTCTCCAAATATTAACAATACAGATAGACGATTATTCATCTTGTCAATAAAAATTCCAAGTGAGCCAACTGAAGAGTTGATTGTGCAAAAAAGTCAATCGATGTTTGATAATTAGTACTTAGTAGTGTGTTTGAACTTTGGATTGCTATTTTGTTATATAATGTTTAGACTTTAGATTTGGACTGTGTAAATATGTATTGCTTGGTAATGTGTTTGTAACATTAGAAAATATTAAAATTTGAGATTCTTAAATCGGATTGAACCAATTCCAAATCGAAGTCGAACTTTTTAAAACTGAATGGTATAATTTTTTAAATACTGAAATACCAAAACCGAAAAAAAAACTGAAAAAAAAAAAAGAAAAAAAAAAAAGAAGACAAACTGAAACTCGAAATGCCCCGCCATAATTGATGGCCTACCATTACATAGGTAATTAAGGAAATCGACATAGTAATAATTATAATTTAACTCACTACATACGGTTTATGTAAATGATATAAACTTAATTAGCATTGCATCATTAATATTATATTTTTAGTTTTTTGAGTACTACTAACTCTATTAGAATGTAGTATTTGTTCAACAGTCACCTCCATTGAGACTCAAACACACTCCCTTCCATGTGAGAATGTAAATCGGGTGTCACTAGACCACAAGGTTTTTGGCCATGATATGTATCTAATTAAAGAAATTTGAATTGAATAAGGTTCAAATTGGCCACTGAACGTAACCTAAAAGTGCAATTAGGCCACTGAACCAAAAAAAAAGTTCAATTAGGCCACTAAACACTCTAAATGTATGCAATTTCACCCGATAGCAGGTTACCATGCATTTTATCAGGTTACTTGCTTAATAATAAACTATTAAAATAAAAAATTAAAAAAATTAAAAAGAAATAATAAAAAAAACACACTTGTGGCCACCCTTCTTAATAATACCCTTGTCACCTTGATAGGAAACTAGTGGATGAATCAAAATTAATTAATTAATTATTATTATTATTATTATTATTATTATTATTATTATTTATGGAAAGTCAACTTCAATTCTTTCACAAAACAACTTTTGCTTTATTATGGTGTTTATCAGTTTTTGTTTTAATTTTTAAATTATTTTAATTTTTTTTTATTTTAATAGTTTATTATTAAAAATTATTTTAAAATGTCAATTCACCGTCCACGTAAGCAACTAACCTGGTGGTAACCTGCTATTAGGTGAAATTGCATACATTTGAAGTGTTCAGTGGCCTAATTGCACTTTCAGATTACGTTCATTGGCCAATTTGAAATTGGTGAGGGAGAGGGACCTAAGGTCCCAGCAACTAGCGGTGCCTACAAGTGACGAGACTCAAAGCATCCTGCTGAAGGAGGTTAGTCAAGCCATCCCGAGGATCTTCAAGAATGGTAGTACCCCATGGAGCGGTTTGACCCATGTTAGCAAGGAAATTTGCGTATTTGTTACCCTCCCGAAGAGTATGAACAACTTTTAAGACATGGAACTGATTCATAAGGGGTTTATAGTCCCCGATTAGCATGTTGAGTTCTGATGGCACATTTAATTGTGATATTTTAATTAATTTGATTAATTAAACCAAACCCACCGCCATTTAATTGACACATTTATGGTGTGTTTGGTTCGCACATGGGAATCGAAATCGATATGGTATCAAATACTTGATAAGGGTAATTGAGTTTTGGTGAAAATATTTTGCATGTTTGGTAGTAGAGTCGAATGACAATGATTATTAATAGTTGTGGAAGAATGGAGGAAGGTAAAGAAACCCTTATTTAATAAGCGTATGAGTTTTTCAATTAATGAGGTATTCCAAACCCATAGTAGTATTTTAAAAACCTATCAACCAAACAATATAACAATCACTTATTCACTTTGATACACACACCTTATACCAAAACCCGTCAACCAAACACACCCTTAATTGTGATATTTTAATTAATTTGATTAATTAAACCAAACCCACCGCCATGCTCCATCTCGCTTCTTGCCTTTAGTTCTTCATTAATTATATAAATATTCCTAAAATTACATACGTACTCTCCCAGCTTTCTCTTAGCTTCCATCATCACACACCTATTTTAATGGAAATAAGTTTGTTACGGTGGCAATCAATAGCTTGTAGAACCTAAAAATGTAAACATAGGTTGATATATAGATAAGGAAATTAGGAAATTAGGAATTAGTAAAAAATAAAATAGACATCTTCATTAATCGAAATAAGTTTGTTGGATTAAATTAAATTGGCAAATAAATGTTTTATGTCCTTTACCCACTTCAATCTTTCATTGCAAAACATGAGCAAACACAAAATATAATATAATAAACACATAAATATCTTGAGTTCAATCAAAAGATATTTTTAACAATAATTGAACGTATATAATTTTCGGGAGCAATCATATTAAATATAATTGATGTTAATCCATTGGTCAATCATTCACTTAAAGTGCCTACAAATTAAATATATAATAACAAATTGTTCATAAATGTCAATCAATAGTATTGACACAAAATAGAATGCATTCTTGCCGCACTTCATTCCTTTAGCTAATAGATCCGGCCTGTATTGTGCTTTTTTAAAATTGGCGCACTTCAATAATGTAGATCAAATAAGAATAATGTCTTCTAATAAAATGTGAGAACTGATCTCAACCATTCATCATAATTACTCAATGCTTGAGAACTACTACATGATTACACTACTACAGCTCTCAAACATGTCTGGAGGACCTAGCGGTACAATCTATCTGGGTGCGATGTAATCATGTAGTAAGTGCGATGCAATCCCTCACAAGCTCGCAGTTTGCAGATTAAAGGTGATTCTCACTTAATTATGGAGAGAGAGAGAGTGTGTGTGTATCGCATGAAGGTAAGTAGCATTATGCATAATTGCATAAACTTAAATTCATTTCATTAAATATGGGATAAAGTTAAGTAACAAAGATACAATAGATGCATGAAGTGCTGCATTATATTACATCTTCTACTACCAACAACTACGTACAACTAACGCGCAGGTAACTAATTAAGCACCCTAGCTCTTCTATGTAATTATTATGTGTTCGGTCTTTGACCAAGGTGTTTTGGTCAACTTCAACAGACGACTTCTTCTATCAAAGTACCAGTCACCAACTTCACGACTTCTTCTATCAAAGTACCAGTCACCAACTACTTGTCTACTTGCGCATACCTCTTATTATTCACTTCGATACCTTTTGTATTTTAGTACGAGGTAAGTTGTACGTGCAAGAAACAATTGTTCACATAAAATCCCCCGGATTGAGTGTCTTGTCTCATGCAAAGCATCCAACATCTGCAATCTAAACTCCTTCAAAATTTCTTAAACAATTTTGATATTAAAATAAATTAGGTCTCCTTAATGTGATATAAACGAATCAGTAAAATTCGGTTTCAGTACAGTATTAAAAAAATGATACCATTCGGTTTAACATTATAGTTCGATTCGGTTTGAAAAAATACAATTTTAGTTAGGAATTGGTTCAGTTCGGTATTCGGTTTAGTTTTAGAACCCTAGATTTTAATATTTCCTAATTTTACAAACACACTACAAAACAATACATTTTCACATATGATTCGGTTCGGTTTACAAGAATCCATTACCGTTCGGTCTTTTGGTATATTACTAGTTCGGTTCGGTTCGATCTTCCCAAACCAAACCGAATTGCCACCCCAAATTATAATAGGCTTATTCATGTTGTCGAATAGTAATTAAAGAGTTATACAATTAAGTTATAACATATGTATTCATAAGTTTGTCATCAGTTTGTCTTGTGTACGCGATTAAACTTCAATAAACAAACCATGCATACATGAAGGAATTCATTAATGCTGATGGACTAATCCTAATTAATATTGTATAACCTAAAGCTAACTTGATTCCATTAATTATCCAGCTACCTAGTAGTATGTATGTATAACTCTATGAATGATGATGACCAATAATCTTGGAATTCAATTCTTACCCCTTATTCTTCCTACTTCACCTATTTTGTCTTTTTTTTGTTCTTTTTCGTCCTCCCAACGCTTTTTACCTTATAAACTCAATTTTAATTAAATCTAAATTCATGATGGCAATTTCTCTTTATCTCTAATTTTCGCTCAACCGAGACGACGATACATTTTCACCTTGTTTGGTTCTTAATTTTTTAATATAATAATAACAACAACAACAACATCTATTTTGTTTCTTTTTGAATGTAAAGTTGGATTTGTACATCTATTTGTTAAAGAGAAGGAAAAGGAAGGATTGGAGTATAGGATCAATAGGGCTGGTAGGCTCACTAACTTATGGGTAGTTGGGTATGTAGTAAATATCTACATTGCAGTTCAGATTTGAAAGTGGGAAAAAGATAATAACATTTGACAAATTCTTTGCACGTAGTCAATTGAGGAAAAATAATAATGACATGCTTTTAATAAAGTCTATACCTAACATTCTACATGTGTAGAAGAGGAAAAATGATAATGACATTTACAAATTTTGATCTATATCTAATATTCACAAATTCTATATCTAACAGCCCACATTTATTTATTTAATGAGAACTTGAATTGTCATTGACTTATTTGGAATTAAGTCTCTATTTAAAAAGAAAATAGCAATAATAATAATTATAATAATAAAGTCAAGAGGAAAATAGATACATATTGTGAATAATTAAAGAAAAGAAAAATAATTATAGATAGCCTAAAATAATTCTAAACTATCTCCCTCTAACATCAAGTACTGGACCTTTTCTATGAAGCTTATTGGCTCTCTGGCTTAGCTAGCTCCCTATAATTAACCAACAAATTAATTAAACTAGGATCCGGAGTAAAATATATTTACAACTAACCTACAGTGAATCGATCAATTTATGCACATACCATATATCCATACACAACATATATACAATTCAAGAAGCGAAGCATGAAGATATAATTAATTAATAATTCATGGAAATAGATATAATTAATTAATAATTCATGGAAATAAATTAAACAAACTGCAATAATATAATTCTAGTTGCATTGCAATAAGGAAGATAAGTGCATTACATTAACATACACCTTTGTTAGGTTTTTCCATTTCAACAACGTACTAAATTAAGCACCCCCCTCCTTTATGTACGTATTGTTTATACAGTCTTTGACCAAGGTGTTTTGGTCAACCTCCTGCACACGACATGTTCTATCAAAGAACCAGGCACCAACTGCTTCCACATCTTTCCTATTATTCACATCGAAACCATGTGGTTGATTCCAGTAGTGGGTAAGTCGTGTGTGCGTGAAGCAATTGCTCACAAAAAGTCCCCGGGATGGGGTGTCCGTCTCTCGCAACGCATCCAACATTTGCGATCTGAATTCCTTTAGCGTTGTGTATTGCGTTGCAGAGATGTGGTTAAACTTCACGGCGTAGTAAAAGTCGGTTGAGAGTGTGTGGTTCATCTGATAAGAATCGTATGTGGTGATCATAATGAAGAGTGGGGTGTGGATGTCTTTGGCAAAGAACTGAGGAAAGAAGCAGAGGTATGGGAGGTCTTTCATTCTGCTTTTGCAAGCCTCCGATAGGACGCCGGTTGAGTTGTGCAAGTTAACTATCCCTCGGAACTTGGATTCCAAATCGTGAGCTTGGGCGGGATGTTTTGAGTGGAGAAAAAAGCCGGCGTCGGATAGACACTTCACGGTGGTGGCGGTGTTTGGAAAGCGGGTAGAGAAACGATCGCAGTGGATTATAACAGATAACCCACCTGCGGAGCCTCCAGTGAGGAATGCATGCGTGGCATCCTTCATTCCTCTGTTCACTAGTAGATCGTCCACTACAGCGTCAAAGATCCTCCTACCTCTGAAGTGGAGGCCAGTAGTTGGATCAACGCTTTCGACGTCTCCTGTGAACGATGACCCGTCGCAGTATCTCACTGCGACTTTGTTCCAGCTATAGAAGTCTGGGTTTTGTGTCTGGTCAAAATCCAGTATGCCCTGGAAATTGAATTCTGAATCATTCCAGTACTTGGGAAGGGAGGAGCCAAGATTTGAGGTTTTACGGTTTCTGCATTCCAAGATGTTGCTGCACCACTCTCCGCCCATAAGGTAAACTATCCATCTCTGTTTCCCTTCCCCAAAGCCTTCTCCAAAGAGGTAGGCAGGGGGGCTCCCATCAAGACATACAGCTCCCACCGGAACTGCATTTTCAAGGATGGTCGAGTTTGTAGTGAAGAATCCAGCAGAAATTTTTGATTGTAGCAGAAGAAGAACAACCAGGATACATGCTCTCACTAGTGTTCCAAGCAAACCCATTTTTGTGCTTAGTGTGGCTTTGGCAGTAGATGGAAATGGTGAGTTCAAGGGTAAATAAAACGAAGTGGTCAAGAAATGAAGAAGAGAAGAGTATGTGTTTGAATTTAACTTTTAATGAGATAGATAATTGAAAACAGAACAGACTATATATAGGCGCTCAGCTTTTTATTTAAACCTAACTTTTTATTTTTTGTTTTTATTCTTGTTTTGTTTGATTGACGCCCATCCCGCCCTTCTCCAAGAACAATAATTATTCGGCTATTCCTCTTATTTTGGACCTCTTTATATTATTAACTATAAACCTTAATTAAATTTGTTATTTCTCTCTTTCTCCCTTCCACACACACAAGGTGGGCTAATATGAGAACAACTACCTCCCATAAAAGTGAGGAAAGATTTAGGCATTCTTCAATAGTAGAAGATTTTAATATTAAAAATAATTACAAAGTCAATTTTATAATTATTAACAAATTTTAAATTTGTGATATTTTTAAAACTAACTTGATTTTTTCGATTTATCTTTTTTAGCATTACTTAACCGTTGATCTAACCAAATGCAAGGATCATATAAGTCATCAATTTTTACATGAGAGATTATTGTTTCCACCTAAACCTCTTAAATATATAAATTACGTTACACTTATTACCACATAAATTAAAGTGTAATTTTCATCGAATAAGTCATTAAATTTTACAAGGAACATTATTTTTTTCACCTAAACCTCCTAAATATATAAATGACACTTATCAAATAAATTAAAGGCCAAAATAAAATGTTATTTTTTAATTTTCCATTATATTTAATGCTAAACAATATGATTTTGAGAGCATAATTCACTGCTACAAATGTGTGCAATATTAGATATAAAGTTTGTTAAATTTTATTATCTTTCTTTTCCTTCAAATCGGTAGTAATACATATTGATATTTATAATGATGAGGTTCATCATTTACTACTATAAATAGCCATAATCATTTAGGCAAAAGTTGGGTTATCATAGAATTCTAACAACTATATATATATATATATATATATATATATGAGTTCAAATGAGAACATCGTATAAAAAGTGCGAACTGATTTAATTCATCCATTTGGATAGACTAAAAGTTGAAGGTTGTTGAAAAATAAAGGGAATAGAGGTAGATAAGTTTTAGAGTTAATTCCATTTTTTGTCCTAGATTTATAGGTGCGGTTCCACTCTTAGCCTTTTTTTAGGCAACATAAATTTTTTGAAAATGTTGAAATGTTACTCTCACGATATTTTAAGGCAACATAAATTAACAAAGAAACAATTTGCCATTTGGATTGTCTCTAAATTTTATGAAATTTCGATTAAGTTTTAATAATTTCATCTAGTTATGACAAAAAAAAAATCACCAAAGTAATAATTAAATGGTAAAAAGTGACCATAGGAAAAATTCAACAACCAAAAAACTTAATATAAGTTTTATAAAATTCATGTTAAATTTTAACGGTTTCATCTAGTGATGGACAAAAAGAGCCACCAATGCAACAATTAAAGGGTGAAAAATGATTATGAAAAAATAAAAAATTAAGTCTGCAACTCTAAAATAATTTAACAATCAAAAATATTATTTTACTATCTTAAAAAGTATTATCAATTTATAAGTTAGACACAAGATACCACCACAAACATACAATCATATATAATTAGTTGAGCCTAAAACATGTAAGATCAATTCAATTTTTTAGTAGCCCCTAGTAATTAATTTATTACTCTTTCAAGTAAGCTAGGATGTGAGGCCTATAAGTAAGGGACTAAAACATGCAAGACAAATTCAAGTCATTAGTAGCCATGGGTAATTAATTTATTACTTTTTCAAGTTAGGTTGCATGTGATGTTTCTCTTCCATCATATCACACACCTACCATCCTCTCCATTCTTTACACACACTCTTTGTCTTTTCCATGGTTGGCTATAGGCAGTGAATTGTCTATTGGTCATCTTAAGTAGAACTGATCAAATATATAGACAACTAATCTTCTTGTAGTCATTTACTAGATAGAGAGACAAAAACTTAAAAGTTTGATCTATTTTTATAAATGAAAAATTAAATTTCACTTGACTTATTTTGAATTAAGGTCTATATTTAAAATAAAAGCAATAATTAAGGTCAGGTGGTTGGCTTGCGGCAGGGATATATGATGCATATGTAATGTTGTTATTTAGATGATTCAGTTTAACATAAACTTGAATTCATTTCAGTAAAGGCTTCAAAGCTGGAACCCTTTTTTTTTTTTTTTTTTTTATGAAAACTTGAGTTTGATCTCATTGACTTATTTGGAATTAAGTCTCTATTAAAAAGAAAAAAATAATAGTAATAAAGTCAAAAGGAAAAGACATACATATTGTGATTAATTAAAGAAAAGAAAAATAATTATAAATAGCCTAAAATCATTCTAAACTATCTCCCTCTAACATCACGTATTGGACTTTCTCTTATCTCTAATTTTCGCTCAACCGAGATGATGATACATTTTCACCTTGTTTGGTTCTTAATTTTTTAATATAATAATAATAATAATAATAATAATAATATTATTATTATTATTATTATTTTTTAATATTATTATTATTATTATTATTATTATTATTATTATTTTGTTGTTGTTGTTACGTTGTTGTTGTTGTTGTTGTTGTTGTTGTTGTTGTTATTATTATTATTATTATTATTATTATTATTATTATTATTATTATTATTAATGTTGTAGATTGTTTATAATACTACATCTATTTTGTTTCTTTCTGAATGTAAAGTTGGATTTGTACATCTATTTTTTTAAAGAGAAGGAAAAGGAAGAGCTCTTAATTATTTCCACCTAAACCTCCTAAATATATAAATTACACTTACCACATAAATTAAACCTAAAATAAAGTGTAATTTTCATCGAATAAGTCATTAATTTTTACAAGGGAGATTATTGTTTTCACCTAAACCTCCTAAATATATATATTACACTTACCAAATAAATTAAAGCCTAAAATAAAGTGTAATTTTCTAATTTTCCATTATATTTAATGCTAAACAATATGAAACTTGTAAGCATAATTCACTACTATAAATGTGTGGAATGTTAGAATATAAATTATAAAGTTTATTAAATTTCATTATCTTTGTTTTCCTTCAAATGGGTAGTAACGCATATTGATATTTAATGATGAGGTTCATCATTTAATTTACTACTATTCATAGCCATAACCATTTGGGCACAAGCTAGTTAGGTTATCAATAAAATCGTAACAGCTATATATATATATATAAAGATGTGTTGACTATAAGGTTGCAATTCTTTATGAGAGAGTTATGTTTATTGATTTTTTGGTTGAACTGGTCAACTATGAATAACCTTCATGTGATCTTTTTACCAAGGAGACAAATGATTCAGAGATGTATTTTTTTAAAGAGAAATTGAATTTTCTTTGACTTATTTCAAATTAAGGTCTCTAATAACAACAACAACAACAACAATAATAATAATAATAACAATTAAATATTTGCTTGTTGGATATATGCGTGTGTGTCGCGCGCGCTTGTGTTGTTATTTAGGTGATTCACTTCAACATTATGCATAAACTTAAACTCATTTCATTGCCAAGGGCCTTGTAGTCCAGTGGCATCAATCCCTTCTCTGTATACGGGAGGTGGTGGGTTCGAGTCTCAGTGTTAATTATGGATAAACGTACGTAACAAATTAAAGATACAATAGATGCATGAAGTGTTGCATTATATTACATCTTCTACAACCAGTAGCTACGTGCAGGTAACAATTAAGCACCCTAGCACCTCTATGTAGTTCTTATGTGTTCACTCTTTGATCAAGCTGTTTTGGTAAACCTCTTGCACATGACTTTTACTATCAAAGTACCAGTCACCAACTACTTGCGCATACCTCTTATTATTCACTTCGAAACCTTTTGTATTCGGTACGAGGTAAATTGTACGTGCAAGAAACAATTGTTCACATAAAATCCCCTGGATTGAGTGTCTTGTCTCACACAAAGCATCCAACATCTCCTTCAAAATTTTGTAACAATTTTGATATTAAAATAAATTAGGTCTTCTTAATAATGCGATATTGATAAATCAGTAAAATTTATTTATTTATTTTATTAAAAGTGACATGATTATAATTAGGGGTGGACGTTTCGGAATTCGGTTCGCTTTTTTTTTTTTTTCCCCAGTTTTGGTTTCAATATTAAAAAAAATTGATACCATTCGGTTTAAGATTATAGTTCGGTTTGGTTTGAAAAAATTCGATTTCCGTTTGATATTCGGTTCGATTTTAGAACCCCACATTTTAATATTTCCTAATTTTACAAGCACACTACCAAACAATACATATTCACATATGGTTTGGTTCGGTTTCTTACCAAACTGTTCGGTTTACAAGAATCCATTAACGTTCGATTTTTCAGTAAAATACTAGTTCGGTTCGATACAGTTTGATATATGTTTCGATTCGGTTTGGTTTTCCCAAATCGAACCGAATTGCCCACCCCTAATTATAATAGACTTATTCATGTTATCGAATAGTAATTAAAGAACTATACAATTAAGTTATAACGTATGTATTCATAAGTTTTTCTTGTGTACGCGATTCAACTTAAATAAGCAAACTAGTTTTCAATAAACAAACCATGCATGAAGGAATTCATTAATGCTGATGGATCAACCCTAATTAATATTGTACAATCTTAATTGTAAATTAAAGCTAACTTGATTCCATTAATTACCCAGCTACCTAGCTAGCTACCTTGTATTATGTATAACTCTATGAATGATGATGACCAATCTTGGAATCCAATTCTTACCCCTTATTCTGCATACTTCACCTATTTTGTTTTTTTTTTTTATTCTTTTTCTTCTCCCAACGCTTTTTACCTTATAAACTTAAATTTAACTAAATTCAAATTCAAGATGCCAATTTCTCTTATCTCTAATTTTCGCTCAATCGAGACAACGATACATTTTCTACCTTGTTTGGATCATAACTTTTTAATATAATAATAATAATAATAATAATAATAATAATAATAATAATATTATTATTATTATTATTATTATTATTATTATTATTATTATTAATGTTGTAGATTGTTTGTAATATTACATCTATTTTGTTTTTTTTTCTTTTAATGTAAAGTTGGGTTTGTACATCTATTTTTTAAAGAAAAGGAAAAGGAAGGGTTGGAATGTAGGATTAATAAATGCATTCCTGCTCTTTTTGGCAACAAACTAAGGGTGTGTTTGGTTCGCACATGGGAATTGAAATCGGAATGAGTATCAAATACTTGGTAATGGTAATGGGTTTTGGTGAAAGTATTTAGGGTGTGTTTGGTTCGCACATGGGAATCGGAATCGGTATGGGTATCAAATACTTGGTAAAGGTAATGGGCTTGGTGAAAGTATATTAATAGTTGGGGAAGAAAGGAGGAAGGGAAATGAAACCCTTATTTAATAAGGGTATGAGTTTTTCAATTAATGGGGTATTTCGAACCCATAGTAGTATTCTAAAAACCTGTCAATCAAACAATAACAATCACTTTGATACACATACCTTATACCAAAACTCGTCAACCAAACACACCCTTAGCATGTTTGGTAGTTGGGTGGAATGAGAATGATTATTAATAATTGGGGAAGAAAGGAGGAAAGGAAATGAAACCCAAGTATGAATTTTCTCATTAATGGGGACATGGGGTATTCCAAACCCATAGTAACATTCTCAA
>CM008337.1:34325048-34336041 GCA_002525835.2 Ipomoea batatas | reverse complement strand
GAGTATAGTGATTTTGTCAAGTTTAATCCTAAATAGAGGACCGCGACTTATTAAATTTTGAAAGGTGAAGGACCATGACAAAATCACAATTATGATATATAGAATACTACTGACCTCTATTACAATGAAGTTTTTTAGGCTCGAACTCACAACCTCCCATATAGGAGAACAACATGGTATCACTAGACTACAAGGTCATTGGCATATATACATATCTATATATATGTTATCATACATCCAAAACCTTTTTAATATACATTGGAATTCAATGTATTGAAGTATAATGTGTCAATTCGAATTTCTTTAGATGACATATCATCATGTGATATGAAAATTTTGATGGTAACCAAAAAATATTTCCATTTCCATTGGTCATTAAATACTAAAAGTATCATATTAATGATGCAAGGCTAGGGATGTCAATCTTAGCCCTAAATCAACGGGCTAGCCCAATAAATCCTGAAAATTATAGGGTTAAGACCGATAAAATCAACCCAATAAAATATAGAGCTAAATGGGCTAGTCTTACAAAGTTATGGATTGAGTCGAGTTAGCCCGACGAGCTATCGGGCCAAACCATTGGATTATGTCATATATATATATAGTACATATATACACAATATATACTCTATAGTACATATATGAACACTATATACAATACACGCTATATGTAGTATATCTACACACACACACACATATATATGTACAGTACACACACATACTATATATATAATTATATACTCCATATTAAATATGTGTGTGTGTATAATTACCGTACACACACATATTATATATATATAATTATATATTAAATATGTATAATTGTAAATATATACACACACAGATTTTGTGTGTGTGTGTGTGTGTGTGTGTGTGTGTAAACATTAAACATAATTTTATCAACATTATCCCATTCTGACATGGTAGGTAAAAAAAAAAAAAAACTCATCTCGCTCCACCAATTGTGGTCCATTTGAATACCAACTCTTATTTTTCAATTTTTGTTTAGTGATTCAACCCGCTGGATTAGCCCAGCAGCCCGCAATTTAGGTTTAGGGCCAACCCAACCAAAAAAAAAAAATGAAAAACCATTTAGCCCAAGCCGATAAGCCCAACAACCCTGCAGGGCTAGTTCAAAATCCAGCAAGTTCCCCCTGGGCCAGCTCCCGTGCCCCCGGAGCGAACGTGGGTGGACCCCGGACCGTTAAACGGACGGAGAGAAAGACCCTGTAAATTTACCAAAAAAAAATGATGCAATGGTGCTACTAATGTTGATTAATTAAAGAGTTAATTCCTTTTTTGGTCCTAGATTTATGGGTGACAATCCACTTTTAGTCCTTTTTTAAAACATTCACTTTTAGTCCTAGTATTATTGTGACATGACTACCCGTAGGGATCCTTCAACTTTCAAATTTTAACCAACTGAAGTCTTCAACTTTTAAGTTAGCCATCCGTGGTCCTTCAACATTCAAATTTTAACCAAATGTGATCATTTCAGAAGGACCATGACTAGTTAAAATTTGAAAATTGAAGGATCACGGTTTATTAAAATTTGAAAGTTGAAGGATCATGGGTGGTTAATTTAAAAGTTTAGGACTACACGTGACAGAATCACTATACTCGAATAACCCTAGATGGCATTAACTCATTAAAATAAATTGGCAAGAATTGCTCTTTGTCATCTATCCATTTCTATCTTCTATTGCAACGCACACAACTGTTTTAGTGTCTAAGATGGAAACTAATTCCAACGATCTCTTGCCATGATGAAACTAACCCTTTTAGATTGTGAATAAGAAGTAGAATTACATTGTTTTCAATAAAAGAAGGGTCACACTTGTGTGAGACCGTCTCACGGATCCTTATTCGTGAGACTGGTCGGGTCGAGTCAAAGCACCATGCAAATGTCATACTTATATGGGCAAATGCCATACTTATATGCTCAAATATAACACTAATAAAAAATACAATTTTTGTTACTTATAAGAGAAAAAGTAATACATTTTTCATAATAAGTAATGTTGACAAGTGCCCCTTACTTATAAGGGCAAATATAATACTTTTGAGGAAAAATGTAATACTTTTAAATCGAAATGTAAAAGTATTGTATTTTTCCTTAAAAGTGTTACATTTACCCTTATAAGTAACAAAAATTTTATTCATAATTAGTATTACATTTGAGTATATAAGTATGACATTTGTGCATATAAGTGTTACATTTGCATCTTAATCTGACCCGACCCGATCCGTCTCATGGTGAGACGGTCTCACACAAATTGTTGCCATAAAAGAAATAGAATTACATTAGGTAACTAATTCTCATTAAATAATGGATTCCAGCGTGTGTTGGGACAATGGTTATGGATTCCCGCCCTAGTTATTATGTCAACTCTTTGCTCTCAAAGGCCATCCACGTATTACCAGTTTCCAGGAACATGGACTGACCATTTACTCCCAAGCCGATCGATCGGGCCCTAGTTTCCCATCCAACAATATTTTTTACCTTTATTTAACAAATTATGTATCTTTTTTTTTAAGTAGTATCTGTTCATAGCTACTCTCTCAACCTACTGAAGCACAAACACAACGAGTCAACAGTTGTCTCCACTGAGGCTCGAACCAACTCTATCATCCATGTGAGCATGTTAACCGGGACACCGGGTGCCACTTGACCACAAGGTCTTTGGCCAAATTATGTATCTTTAAATATACTGAATGTACATAATATGTTAATTGTAATAGGTATATATAATTTATTAACAAAGATACATAATATGTTAATTGTAATGTGTACATAATTTAGTAATTGTAGATATATACATAATACGTTAACTGCAGGTATGTACACAATCTTAATGTCATTTTGGATCAACGTTCACAATGCAATATGGGCCTGAAACAATTGTATTTTATATATATATATATATATATATATATATACACACACACACGTAGTTCTTATCGCTCTCAATTTCAATAAATTTCCATTAATTACTACAAATTAATTGATAAATTATAGTAATGTAACAAATGCATTATTTGAGCTTGTAACAAACGTACTAGGTAATTAATGATGGTTTGGCAAATCATTTAATCATCTAATAATTTCAGTTATGTTTTTCTGAATATCAACGACACCCAATATATTAACTCATAAAGTTCAAATACCCATAAATACAACGAGGTTATAGAATCAAAAAACACTTACGGCTCATAGTCCGAATTGAAAAGAGACTTTCTAACTAAAATATGAGCAGGATGATTACATCTACGAGTCGCAAATGTAAGAGTAACCAAATCAAGCTGCTTCAGAATAGTCCAAATAATTTCAGTTATGTTATGTATTAATATTAACATTAGGACTTGTTCAAAATTTTTTTTTTTGTTTGCATTATATGCACAGTTGCACACACTCACACAAAAGCACAGATGCATACATTATTTAAGAGAAAACAATGTTATATATTTATTTACCCAAGCATTATGTTAATAACATTGAAAAAAATAGTTTGAAGTCAATCATATTAACTATTTAGAGAGAATATTTATTTGGACAAAAAAAAATATTTAAATAACTCAATAATTTGATCTGGGGCAATATATATATATATATATATATATATATATATATATATATATATATATATATATATCTAAAAACTTAATAAGTCTCAATCAAAGTTATATCCTTGATTTATGTCCTTCTTTTTATATGCTAATAAATTTGTACATTTTACTTTAAATGTTGTACACTTCAATGTTATTAGACAAAATTGTCCCTACTACATTGTTGTTATACAAAACTACCCTTACACCGTTATAACACCGTTAGTTTTTAACTCCATCATTATTATCATACACCTATATCTATCATATCATTTTCTTATTCCTTAATTATCATTTTAGTAAAATCATTATATAATTAATTTAATGGTTGATTATATTTTAATTAAATTTCTATGCATGGTAAATCATATATGTGTGTGTATAAAATACCTATACTATATTTGTATATATAATTAGAATTATAAATGTTAATTATTTATATTTATTAATGTTTTAATATTGGGCATTAACTTTCGCGCATTGCGCGTACAAATACTAATATATATATAGATGCCAATTAATTTCGCCACGTAAATCTTATCCATTCCCATCATTTTAAAACTTTATTTCTTTTACGCATTTTACTATTCCGAGTTCCAACATTAACAAAAGTTGGGAATGGAAAGAAAGATATAGGATTGTGAACGTTTTTATTTAGGAGAAATTAACGCAATATTTTGATGGGTGGCTAAAGTTGCTTGCAAGAAATCTATACTCACATAGTCACATCCCCATCGTCCATTCCCGCTGGTCTCAATCCCATCCCATCTGCATTCCCGCAAAAATTTTTGGGGAAGGGAATTCCTATCTTCAGTTAACTTTAGTCAAACGAGTATTTTTCTAAATTAATAGTCAAAATACTATAATTTATAATATTTATATAAAAAATTTAAATATTAAATTTTTAATCTTAGAATAATTAAATATTTTCAATTGTCAACTATGGGGTGTGATGGCATCTCGATTACCATTTCAAATAGGTGATCATGGGTTTGAACCTGGGTCATGAGTATTTTTTTTTTTTAAATCTTACAATTATGAAATGAAACACATCCAATATACAAATTCATTACAAACTATATACAACCTTAATAATGAAATGCTTATTATTATTATAGTGGAAATGTTTTTTATCCGTGTAGTATGATCTGGAATTTCTACTGATGATGAAATGTAATTCAATTTTCCTTAAGGCAGTGATTGGCAACTTGGCAACAAGGACAATTGCATGTATTAATGTATTTTTTGACTGTTTGAAACACAATTGTGGTAAGGCAAGTCAATTTGGGCTAACATATTATACCATGCAACAGAAAACTTATTATAGTGAGCATCAAAGACGACGGAAAAACATTGTTTTTTAATTTTCATTTCATTTGCACAGCTTTTAAGGCCGTCGTTATACTGTGGACTGTGGTCCACAATGCATTGTGGACCTTGGATCATGGCTGATACTGCAGCTGTGTTGAACTGATACTGTAGTTGTGTTGAACGGATACTGCAGTTGTGTTGAAAGGGAAATGCAGTTGAGCGAAACAGAGGTCGTGTCATCCGTCTGGAACTGCAGTTGTGTTGAACTGATACTGCAGTTGTGTTGAATGGATACTGTAGTTGTGTTGAAATGATACTGCAGTTCTGTTGAACGGATGAACGGTCTCTGTTCTGCGCAACTGCAGTTTCCTTTCAACACAACTGCAGTATCGTTTCAACATAACTGCACTATCCGTTCAACACAACTGCATTCTCAGCCATGATCATGGTCCACAATGCATTGTGGATCATGGTCCACAATATAATTTGCGCTTTTAAGGTGGCCTATATAATTACAGCTTGCGATCAACGAGGAGGGTCATCCTGTGTATAAATTATGATATGATGTCAGTCTTACATGTATATAGTAATGCCTACTTTATACTGTGGTTTACTATATGCCGAATCTATTTAAGTAATTGATATTTGGTTGTTGTTTTATGCATGGCTCGTGGATGGCTAGCCTGCAATAACTAGCCAGGTAAGAAAGGGAAAAGGGAAGTTTAGTTTAGTCTACTAGGAAATGAAAATATTAGTCTTGATAAAAGTTTAATCCCATCGGTTTGTGAAGAATGTTGTTTAATTTGTTTTGGCCTTCTTGGGATTACTTAACATGAAATTTTGTGTTTTGGATTGTAATTTGGTGATACATATAAAAATTTAATTTGGTTTCATGGGCATAAAGTGGATAATAGTTTTCATTGTCTTCTTAAACGAGATTTAAACTTAATATAAACTTGATTAAATTTCACTTTTTTTTGAGTTTAAGTTTGACTCCTCTCAAGCTTGAACTATATTCACTCAATCTAGTTCTAGTTTTTTATTTTTAGAACAAATTATAATATAAGCATTTCATAATCAAATCTACTAATCTACTATCTACTAATATATCTACATTTACATCTACAATTTTAATAAGATCCAATAAAGTTAGGGCTCTAACGGGAAAAAATGTTGGTGGTAATTTTTACTTAAATGGATAGATTTAAAAAGAGATATAATTTCATTAGTTATATTTTCTTTATTTTCTACAATAAAAATAAAAATTATTCATTATAAAAAAAATTAAAAAAGAGATAATTTCATTAGTTATGTTGTCTTTATTTTCTACGATGCAAAGATTCTTTACCTTCAAATTTATTAATTAATTATATTCACTACATTATTCATTGTTTTCTTTTTACACTATATATGTTGTAATTAAATACTCCGTATCAAAGTTATAATATAAAATAGGAAAAAGTGTCAAATAGGTCATTGAACTTGTCGCTTTTGTGCAATTGGGCCATTGAACTTAAAAAGTGTGCAATTCAACTATCAAACAAGCAAAATTTGTGCAATTGGACCATTTTTACAAAAATTTTCTAGTAAAATCCAATTATATTACTAACATATATGTATTAAGAGTGACATTTTCTTCTACCATACTAGTTGGGAGTCAATATTGAAATGTTTTTAAGTCAAATTGAATTAAAATTTTTTGTAAAAATGGTCCAATTGCACAAATTTTGCTTGTTTGATGGTTGAATTGCACACTTTTTAAGTTCAATGGCCCAATTGCACAAAAACGACAAGTTCAGTGGCCTATTTGACACTTTTTCCTATAAAATAATGTTATATATTTGTTTACCAAGTATTCTATTAATAATAGACAAAAAATTAAAAAAAAAAAAACAATAATTTGAAACCAAATCATATTAACTACTTGGGAGGATTTGTTGACAAACAAGACATTCAAATAACTCAATAAATTGAATTACATCACAGTTGTTCACTTTAAAGGTAAATCGTATTTGTTTATTAATATGATTTAAAATGTATAAACTTTTATTACCAAAAGTAGTATTTATTTATACTATCGTTTTTAGTTAAGTATTTTTTTTTTTGAATACAATTGACCCTATTACATTGTAGTATCTGTTCATCTATACTTTTCTCAACCTATTGAAGCACAAAGAGTCAATTTCGATATCTCCTCCACTGAGGCTCGAACTCATGACCTTTCATTTGAGGGAGGCCACTACATGCCATTTGAGCACAAGGTGCTTGGCTTTAGTTAAGTATTTAGATTAACATTTTTTCCAAATTTGCAAACATTTATTTTAGTGGTGTTGTTACATACTGGTATTCAAAAATTAAACTCCATATAGGCATTCTACAGCTCATTCCAGTGCATTGACTGTTATGATATACAGGTAGTATTTGTAATGATCCAAGAGCTTTCTTGTTGAAGCATTTCCTTAAGTTGAATGGGCCTCCTTTGAAAGATGAAATTGAAGAGATTCTGAAGAGTGGCATTCTTGCAGAAGAGGTATCATTCAACTGTCTTCCTTTTTCTCCCCATAAATGAGTAACTGTTTGCATAATCTTAAAAAACTAATACACTTACAGGTTTGTTAGAAACAATTAGATTTTATATACATTTTTCACATTTAAAACAAAATCAAATCCAAGCAGATTGGTAAATCCAAAAAAAATTCAGATGTTTTTTAACTTATTCAGTTCATATATGCATATTTGGTGGCTACCTTGTTTATACCTATTTTTTTTATTTTAAATCTTGGGGATGGAATTGGAAGGCAGCCCCTCCCAAAAAAAATAAATAAAAAAGTAAGGCCATGGATATTACCGGGATCTCCCTTTGCTTTGCTTCAAAATGAATAGGACCTGAGATGAAGAATCAACAGAATTCATTTTAAAAACACCAGAAATTGCAAATTGAAGGTCATACATTTCCATCTCCAAGTACACATCAGCCATTCAGCTTCGTAAGGAACTCATCATCAAGTACCATGGCTTTTGCATGTGAATGCCTTTCCCTTGGCAGGCTCTGGTTCGGCTGGGTGTTTCCTCCCTGGTTTAGCTTTCGGCATCTTCAGAAATAAAGTTTGTAGGATTGGTTGTGATATGAGATTTATTTATAGTGTTGATTTAGATGTAAATACTGTTTTTGAATTTCAAATTCATATGTAATCAATTAATGTTAAGTCTCGTAGATTGTAAAAGTCTTTTGTATATCAGAAAATGTAGTTATTGGAATTTGTAAGTATTCTTTGTTTGTTTGAGTAAATGTGAACACAATAAATGCATTCAGACTGTTAATCTTGTTTGTACTAATAATTTTACAAATTCATCAAAACTACGTAGTTTTGACTGGGCGGGAAAATGAAATTTTTTTTATTTACAGAAAGTTGTTGCTTTTTTATATATATAGATATAGATATAGATATAGATATAGATATAGATATATAGATATTGGATCAAAAGCTTTTAGTAATTATAAAACTCATATATATTCTGGGATCATCATCTCGATCATTGAAACCCAATTTTCCCTTGAACTCTAGCTTTCGATCTACTGCCAAATTAAACACCACCACTACTACTACTCGATCTTCTACTTCACTACCAACTCAACAATCCTTGAAAGTGTTGTGTCCGTGGGAGTTGTATGTCTCTACGGCAGCCCCCTGCCTACCTCTTTGGAGAAGGCTTTGGGAAAGGAAAACAGAGGTGGGTGGTTTACCTTCTGGGCAGAATATGGTGCAGCAGCATCAAAGAATGCAAATATCGTAAAACCTCACATCTTGGTTCCTCCAATCACAAATACTGGAATGATTAATATTTGAAATTTCAAGGCATACTTGACTACGACCGGACACAAAATCCAGAATTTTATAACGCATGGGTAATTGGATAATTATTTGTTCAAATTCAAGCAAGATAACATCAGAAAATATAACCGATTCAGCCCGTTTCATCAATTTCACTATATAAAATTCATTGTTATAATTTATATAATTATATATCGATCCAAATAATTTTAGAATATTATAACGAATCCATTTTGTGTAACGCACGTGCAACGCACATACAACGCACTGGTGAAAATAATAATAATAATAATAATAATAATAATAATAATAATAATAATAATAATAATTAGGTCAAAATTAAAATAAGAAGAATAGCGAGCCTAGCCGAGTATATATGATCAACGCCTATATATAAATATTATATATTCTGGGATCATTATCTCGATCATTGAAACTCAATTTTCCCTTGAACTCTAGCTTTCGATCTACTGCCAAATTAAACACCACCACTACTACTACTCGATCTTCTACTTCACTACCAACTCAACAATCCTTGAAAGTGTTGTGTCCGTGGGAGTTGTAGGTCTCTACAGCAGCCCCCTGCCTACCTCTTTGGAGAAGGCTTTGGGAAAGGGAAACAGAGGTGGGTGGTTTACCTTCTGGGCAGAGAATGGTGCAGCAGCATCAAAGAATGCAAATACCGTAAAACCTCACATCTTGGTTCCTCCAATCACAAATACTGGAATGATTCAAACTTGACATTCCAAGGCATACTTACTACGACCGGACACAAAATTCAAACTTTTGTATCACATGGGTAATTGGATAATTATTTGCTCAAATTCAAGCACGGATAACATCATAAAACATAATCTATTTCATTAATTGCACTATATAATATTCGTTGTTATAATTTATATAGTTGTATATCGATCCAAATATTTTAAAAATATTATAATAAATCCATTTTATGCAACGCACGGAAAACGCACATGCAACGCACGGGTTAAAATACTAGTAGTAGTAATAATAATAATAATAATAATAATAATAATAATAATAATAATAATAATAATAATAATAATAATAATAATAATAATTAGGTCCAAATTAAAATGGAGAAGAATAGCGAGCCTAGCTATGTGTGATGAATGCCTATGTATATACATATAGTGTGTTCTGGGATCATCATCTCGATCATTAAAATCCAATTTTCCCTTGAACTCTAGCTTTCTATTGTCAAATTAAACACCACCGCCACAACTACTCGATCTTCTACTTCTCTACCAATTCAACTATCCTTGAAAGTGTTGTGTCTGTGGGAGCTGTGTGTCTCGACGGTAAGCCCCCTGCCTACCTCTTTGGAGAAGGCTTTGGGAAGGGAAACATAGGTGGGTGTGGTTTACCTTCTAAGCGCTTTCCATTCAGACAATTCAAAATTCAGGGTCAACATTTATAACATGGATGGACAATATATACGCACATTAAGACAATTCAGGTATAAAATTTATATCACTTAGAATTAAGGGGTGACATTTATAATTGGCTACAAGAGATGGACATAAATAAATTTTTCCATTATATAATTTGACTAAACCTTTTTTTTTTTTTGAAAACATTTGACTAAACCTATTAATTACTATTATATCAACTAGTTTGTTCATTAAAAAAAAAAAAACTAAGATTATGGCATAAAAGAATTTTTTTAATGTGATCTTCATTCATTTAAGAATAATAAAAATATTAAATGATTAAAAGAAAAAAAATAATAAAAATATTAAATGATGAAAAGAAAAAAAAATTAATTTACTTGTGGAAATGATTAAATGAGGGTAGGTGTAAAGATGTAAAAAACAGTATGGAAATTAAATGATAGAGTGGAGGCTAACATATATGCAAAGTTACCATACTAGGAGTTTGTATTAAAATAAAAATAATGCCTAAAATTGTACCCTAAAATAATGGTAATTATATATATAGCAAGATGAGAAGACATTTTCTTTGGTTTACAGAGTATTAAATTTGTAATTCTTTTCTTTTTCTTTCAATAAGAATTTTACATTATATGAAATATGATTTGATATTTCCAATTAGCATTAGTGTGGTAAGTGTGGTTTCATTGTTACAAGACCTTTTTAAATCTTTTAATATGGGCAAACACATATATGTAAAAAGGAAAGATGATGAGAATTAAAGCTAAGGGTGGAGTACGGAGAGTGATAAAAGGTAGAGGGGGCATGGCGTAATGCAAAACTAATTAA
>CM008337.1:34305915-34316602 GCA_002525835.2 Ipomoea batatas | reverse complement strand
TTGTTTTTTGTTCAATTGCCTAATTACATTTGCAGGTTACGTTCAGTGACCAATTTCGACCTTATTTCTATTAATTTTTATTTCTATTTGTATCAAACTTTTTTTGAATGCATATTAAGCTCTCTGTCGCTTCTATTTTATTAATTGGTTATATTTGACATTATTTCCATGCACGACAGTTTGAGGGTTTAAAAACTTGATGAAGGCATTAGTGAATGGTTGAATTTAATGGTGTTAATTATTATTTTTAATTAATTAATTAATTATATCTTTATTTAAAATACAAGAATTAAATTAAACAAATTAAAATTATATAATAGAGTGACGTCATCCATGGTATAATTCCACATTTCCACCTATAATAAGAAAGAAAACGATGAGTGTTGCCTAATAGGAAAAAATATGTCATAATATAAAAAAAATATATCATATATATTATATTTGTGTATTGTAGAGAGTTAAACAAATTTTACCTTATTACTAGCAATAGTTAGCTAGCAACATACAATACAATATTTGGTCCTAATAAGTTTAATTTCTATTAACAATCTTGCTTAAGAAAGTGACATTTCACTAGTTTTACGCAATCCATTTTTGACCATAAAAATACAGGCGGCCAACTATCATCTGGATAATAAAAATTGCTCTGAATACAATCTCCCATTTTTTTAATCATTGCTTTAACAGTTTCTTCAGGAATATCTATAGGGAATGGAGATTGAGGTATAGTTTGTGTAGAAACTAATAAAGGGAAAGCAATTATAAGCACAAACAAGACATTAATGAAGTTATTATAACTCATCTTTTTATTATTTCTATTTTTTCCTTACAAAGTGGGTTCTCTTAAACGTATGCTTATATGTCAATGTGTATATATAATGCAAAAGAATACAGACAATTAATTGAACAAGTCCTAATATTAATAAATAACATAATAACTGAAATTATTAGACAATTAAATTAAATGATTCGCCAAACTATTATTAATTGCCTAGTACATTTGTTACAAGCTAAAATGGATTTGTTACGTTACTATAATACGTTAATTAATTTGTAGTAATTAATGAAAATTTGTTGAAATTGATAGCGATAAAACTGCGTATATATAATACAATATAATTGTTATACCATGATCATGTCTACTTTGTATTTGTGGACTCTAGCCAAAAGAATATAGTCAAATTATAAATTATATATACCTATTACAATTAACATATTATATAGTTTTTGTTTATTTACATATACATAATATGTTAACTGGCGATAAATAATATATTAATTACAAGTACATAATTTGAATTATATATTGAACCATAGTCCACATAGAAGCTAGACTTTTTTGGTCCATTGTATAATTTGCTTGTATAATGTGCATGATTTGGTCGATAGACACTTGTAGCTTAATTGGAATGGATGTGTATAGATTTCCCATAAGATAGAATGATACCCTAAGCACCTAAGCGCCAACCACAACGAACCAACTCCGAAATCTGCAAAGTCCCTCAATGGGCGAGGCAGACTGCCTAGAAACCCCCCTAGTGCCCCTAAAAGCTTAGATCGCCTACGACTAACAGCTAACAGCTTATGGCTAACAGCTAACGCTAAGTGCTTGGCTGTCCTCTTGACTCCCTACCTGAAAATGTCAAGTCAGCCAACCTCGCAGGGAGGGGTAATTGTCCTCCGGATTTGCATGCAGTGGCTGTTTCCCTGTTTATCTGATGACTTATTACAAGCAAGATACTAATGCGAACTTGTAACACCCCAATTTTCACAACTTGGATTTATTACAAAATCCTAATAATACAATACATTGCGGAAGCGTCTAACCAGTAGAAAACTGGGTGTTACCGCCACGCTCAGGTATCTCTCCTATACCCAAACGTTAAGGCTAAACTTACAACATCAACAACCACATCAACGTTCAACAGTGTACATATAAAACTAATCCTCCCAGGGTGTCTATTCTAGGATAGAGTAGTCTTCAACCTCGACTCCCATCTTATTCAAAGCTCATCGGCCACAGGGGCCCACGCTAGACTGCATCTAATAATGACACAACGAAGTGTAGTTAGCGCGACGGCTAAGTAAGGATATCCGTGGTCACTCGAAAATAAACAAAGGTTTTCGAAAGTAACCATCAAAAATAAATAAAGTAACATTACCCAACAGTCGCAGTCTACCTGCAAGCAATATAACAACAAGCAATTCCACATTATACAAGTAATAACTCCGGCACATAACACATCCATTAATTCACACGTGGGGAAACACAACACCCACACTACTGTTCAAGACACCCGACAGTTAGCTCTCACACATCACTCAGCGAATAGACTTCGCTCTGCAGTATGAATCAATCATACAAAACCTCACACACGAATAGACTTCGCTCTGCAGTATGAATTAATCATACAAAATCTCACACATCACTCAGCGTGTTTCGAAAATGGAGTGGGAGAGTGGGAGAGATGAGTGTGATTAGTGTAGATTTAGTTCTTGAAGATCAAGCAACAAGTGCAACATGACCATACCTCATTAATGTCACATTTAATGCCCAATCTTAGTCTAGATTTACTTGCCACATGTCAACACCCCATGGAGTCCTTAGAAGATCTCAAATCTAATTGGTCAGTTTATGCTTAAATCAGATGAATGTTCGGAGGATTATAACTTAATTCGGGAAAATTCTAATACCAAAATTATCCTAAAAATATTTCCGTCGTAAATCACCAAGTTTGGGAATTTTTCGGTATTCCGCTAAATATAGGTACAGAGTTCGTAACAATTTATCCCTTACAGTCCATTTGAAATTTTTCTTGAACTAACTAGAAATTCAGGCTTAATCGTATGATACTTAATAATCCAAATTCTAGAAAATTCGAACTGAATCTATATCCTTAAAATTTTCTCGGTTCGCGACCGGTACGTAGTTCGCAGCTTATCGATAACTAATCCTTAAAAAAAATTATTTCGAGCACCGAACCGTCTTCTCTTAAATGTCATAGCTTAAAAAAATTTATACCGCTATTCTCGAACTTTAACCTTGTCGGAAAAACCGAGGGGTTACAGAACTAACATGAACTTTATTACTAATCGACTAAGTAGTAAGTAGGGCTGTCAAAATGGGCCGAAGCCCACGGGCTGGCCCGCACTTACCTCGCAGTGGGACGGATTAGGACTACAAAAAAGGTGGCCCGCGAAGGAGCGAGCTGACCCACAACCCGCAATATATATATATATATATATATATATACATATATGTATACATATATATGTATATATATATATACATATATATATATACATATATATGTATACATATATGTATATACATATATATGTATACATATATGTATACATATATATGTATATATATATATGTATATATATACATACATACATACATGCACATGAATATAAATATATATGAATATATATTTATATTCATGTGCATACTGTACACATGAATATATATTCATGTGTACACTTTGTGTACAAAGTATACTTAAAAAAAAGTGTAATACCAAAAGTCCGCGGGGCCCGCCAACTCGCGTGGGGCGGGTAGGGCTGAGCAACTACATCCCTAAAAATAGCCTTAAAGAATTTTGAATGTTCGGAATCTTTCATGTTAGGATAATCATATATAGATTTGAGAACCACATTAATCAAGCATACCATATGTATTTTCTTACAAAATTTCTGTATTATAATAGTAAGTCTTACACGACAAGAAAGAGAGAACTATTTGAAAGCATTTTACTCTAACGCCTTTTGGAAATTGACTGGTAAAGTGATCACGGTGTACCCACACGCCTAATCCACCTGTTGAACCGCTCGCAAAAGCGACCTATTATTAAACAAATGAAAAGTTATACGCTATTACAACTATATATTGTTCCCTTAAATAAAAATATAACCAAGTTTAGAAAGTTACATCTTTGGCAACTTTCGTTCCCTTTGCCATTAACTCATCCACAACCACTTGGAAAATCCTTACTCGTCTATAGTAAAGTTTAGTGACTTAATAGAAATGGACAATGCTTATATACATATGAGGGTGTATCTCTATTTTAACTGATGAAAGGTTGAGATGCATACCGGATCAGGTTTTTCAACATCTCCCGTGAATGACCCTCCATCATAATACCGGATAACAACTCGATTCCACTTATAAAAATAAGTGTTATATGCATTTGTACCGAAAAACTTTATAAATTCGAGAGTTGTTATGTTGAGACTAGAACCCAAGTCACCGGCCACGCGGTTCGGACATCTCTGTGTAAAGGAGTAGTATATAACAGATTCTTGTCATGCTTAGTTTAGTGGTTAGACTTTGTCTGCTTCTGTTAGAGTTAGTCTACGTGTAATTAGTGTAGGAGTTAGTTTTGCAGGGCTATTTAAACCATCCTGGTGCTTCATAATAAATCATCATTCCTCCCATCTCTATATGGTATCAAGCCACAAACTCTAACGAGCATAATTTTTTTTCCTTCCCTGCCAATGGCCCTCCCTACAGAGAAACAAATCATTCAGCTTAATGCTCCAACAAATTTTCCCATTAAATTAACATCTTCAAACTTTCAAGTTTGGAGAAAACATATTCAAGCCTCCCTCATTGGCCTAGATTTGCTTGGATATATTGATGGTACATCGCCAGCCCCTGCGCAATTTTCTGATGTAGCCCAAAAGGAACTTAATCCTGCATATCTCCCATGGTTTAGACAAGATCAAACCATTCTTAATGCCATTTTAGGGAGTTGTTCTGACACTATCCAACCCCTGATCTCCTCAGCAGCATCATCTGCTGTAGCATGGGACCGATTAACTACCAACTTCGCAAGCTCCTCACCATCCCGCATTGTGTCACTCAAAACCAAGCTTGCATCGAATCCCCAAAATAGTCGTCCTATAGAAGAGTATATTGATGAGATGTTCCACATTGCAGAGGCTCTCGCACTTGCTCAAAATCCGATTAGTGAGCAAGACTTGGTGATTCATATTCTCACACAACTCAATGAGGATTATGATCATATCGTTCCCGCGCTACGTATACGCCCGATTCCGATTACTTTTTTGGAACTGAAGGATGTTCTGACAGAGTTTGAAAGACAACAGAAGAAGAAAGATGCTGCCAAGCAAGCTCTCCTTGCTACTGTTAATGTGACACAACGACAGTCTAGTTTTTCGCAAACTAGTCGAAACAATTACAAACCCAACCGGACTAATAACGGACAACAATATCAACAGAACCAGCGCTCTCACAACTCAACTCAACGCCGCAGGAATGTGGTCTGTAAGTATTGTAATCTCAATGGCCATGAGGCGCGTGAATGCCGCAAACTACAACGGTTTTTACGGGACAATAATGTCTCTACAGATGATAGGTTCCGGAAAAATCCCGTGGTGAACACTACTGCTGTGTATTCTCCTCAACACCACCAAACACCATGGTTGTTTGATTCCGGTGCGTCACATCATGCTACCTCGGACCCGTATATTTTGCAGTCTTTTTCTGACTACGGTGGACCAGACGAGATCCACTTGGGTAATGGTAATACTCTGTCTATATCTCATACTGGTAACACACTCCTCCCTGCTAAAACTCGTAATCTCACTCTGTCTAACGTCTTATGCGCCTCACAACTACAACGGAACTTAGTTTCTATTTCGAAACTTTGCAAAACAAATAATGTATCTGTTGAGTTTTTTGACACTCATTTTGTTGTGAAGGATCGGTTCACGGGGGCGCCACTCTTGCACGGGAGGAACGACCATGATGTGTATTGCATTCCACGTTTTCCTGTTCCACAAATAAATACCACTGGTGTGTCTAGTCTTGCAAATTGGCATCATACCCTTGGTCATCCATCTAGTAAGACACTGGCTCAAATGCTACGGGCTACTAATGTTTCCATTCGGTCTGTGTTTAATTTTCGTTGTAAGTCTTGTTTAAGTAATAAAAGCCATAAATTACCTTTTCATGCGAACTCAATGGCAAGTTCAAGACCCCTAGAATTGTTATACTCTGATGTTTGGAGTTCGACTCAGCAGTCTGTGGACGGGTACCGGTATTATGTGATCTTTGTAGATCACTTTACCAAGTATACATGGTTGTACCCTTTGGTTAGGAAATCAGAGGTTTATGATGTGTTCTCGCAATTCAAAAGACTAGTTGAGAACAAATTCAATTACAAAATACACACCTTATTTTCCGATAATGGTGGTGAGTTTATAAAATTAAAGCCACTGTTAAGCTCATGTGGCATATCCCATTTCACTAGCCCCCCGCACACACCTGAGCATAATGGAGTGTCTGAACGTCGACATAGACATATTGTCGATACTGGGTTGTCATTGCTACATCATGCGTCTATGCCCTTAACCTATTGGTCGTATGCGTTTCAGACAGCGGTCTATCTAATCAATCGAATGCCAACACGTATTCTTCAAAATAAATCACCCTTCTATGCATTATTTGGTACAACACCGAAATATTCCAAATTAAAACCGTTTGGCTGCCTGTGTTTTCCTTGGTTGCGACCATACACTAACTCAAAGATTCAACCTCGGTCTAAGCCCTGTATATTTTTAGGCTACTCTACCTCTCAGTCTGCGTACAAGTGTCTTGATCACACTACGGGTCGTGTCTATTTATCTCGTCATGTTCGTTTTGTTCCTTTTGACTATCCTTTTCAGGCAATAACACATTCACGGAGTTCCCCGGCAGATGTGGAAGGCTCAAAAGGTACGGGACTAATTCCTCATCCTGTTTTCTCCACTCCTCCAATCTTACCCATACACACACCTCAATCCACTGATGCTATAATATCCCATGGTAGTCCACCTTGTGCAGTGTCCCAACCTCAAAACCCACCGCCTCTATCCCCCATAAATTACCAAACGCACCAGTCGCAGGCATCCTCCACTAATCACTCAAACTCGTTGCCTTCCCCACGTCGTCAACAACAATCTGACCCAAGCCTCACTCAAACTAGCAGCCTACCCTCACTCCCAGGTGATCCTAATCCACCACCATCCGATGCTCACAGTGAGCTAAGTGGTTCGGCAGGCACACTGGGTCCTGTGCTCCAACAACACACTGAGCTTTGTACCGAAGTCACTCAAACCCAACCTTCTGCACGACCAGTCCGAAATCGGCGCCCAAATCCGAAATATTACAATCCTCATTTTATCAACATAACAACTACCCACAGCTTAGCACCAATGCTGGAGCCTACCTCTGTTAGTCAAGCCCGTAAATCCCCACATTGGTCCCATGCGATGGATGAGGAATATCAAGCGCTGCTCCGGAATGACACGTGGGAGCTAGTGCCACCGACAACCCAGACTCCGATAGGGTGTAAATGGATTTTTCGCATAAAGCGTAAACCGGATGGGTCGGTAGAACGGTATAAAGCTCGCCTAGTAGCCAAGGGGTATTTGCAAGAAGCAGGTAGAGACTACTTTGATACGTTTAGCCCGGTTACAAAGCCAGCAACAATACGAATTGTTCTTACTCTGGCGTTGTCTTCTAACTGGCCGTTGCGTCAACTGGATGTCAATAATGCATTTCTGCACGGGACTCTATCCGAAGAGGTATATATGAAACAACCACCGGGGTTTTGTGACCCTGAGCGCCCGAAGCATGTTTGTCGGTTAAAGAAAGCATTGTATGGTCTTAAACAGGCCCCCCGGGCGTGGTATATGGAGTTGTCATCTTTTCTTATTACCTTTGGTTTTCGGAAGTCTCAAGCTGATTACTCTCTGTTTGTTTATCAATGTGATGGTATTGTGGCGTACTTTATGGTGTATGTGGATGATGTGGTTTTAACAGGGAATACACCCAGTTTTTTGGATCAGTTCATCACATCCCTATCAGCACGGTTTGCTCTCAAGGACTTAGGAAGGCTGCATCATTTCCTTGGTGTGGAGGTGGTCTCCACTAAAGCGGGTGTTTTTCTTTCTCAAGCACAATACATTACAGACATTCTCAAAGAGTTTCACATGCAAGATGCTAAGCCCATTTCGACACCGGGCTCTGCAGTTCAATTACATGCTGATGATGGGGCCGCTCCAGCAGATGTTACTCAATATCGTCGTGCGATTGGTCTTTTGCAATATCTTGCTGTCACTCGGCCCGATGTCAGTTTTGTGGTTAACCGGCTGTCTCAATATTTACAATCCCCTTCGTTGCTACACTGGCAAGGGGTGAAACGGGTTCTGCGTTATCTCAAAGGAACAGTATGCCATGTGCTATACCTACGTCGTGGCGTGAGTTTGCACCTAACAACTTTTTCAGATGCAAGCTGGGGCGGTGTTCATGATGGTGGCCGATCAACTACGGGCTACGTTGTGTACTTGGGTTCTAATATTATCTCGTGGCGGTCTGTTCGGCAGAAATCTGTGGCGCGCTCCTCCACTGAAGCTGAGTACCGAGCACTGGCAAATGCTGCAGCTGAAGTTGTGTGGTTACAAAATTTGTTGCTTGATCTTGGGGTGCGGGTTTCCACGCTGCCGGTGCTACACTGTGACAATGCTGGTGCCACTTATGTGTGCAAGAATCCTGTGTACCATTCCAGAATGAAGCATCTTGCCCTTGATTATTTTTTTGTTCGTGATCTTGTTAGCAATGGGACGCTGTCGGTTCGTTATATTCGCACGCAGGATCAGATTGCTGATGTATTTACCAAATCCTTGCCTCGCCGATCTTTTGAATGTTTCCGTTCCAAGCTGGGTGTCTCCGACGGATCCACCATCTTGCGGGGGCGTGTAAAGGAGTAGTATATAACATATTCGTGTCATGCTTAGTTTAGTGGTTAGACTTTGTCTGCTTCTGTTAGAATTAGTCTGCGTGTAATTAGTGTAGGAGTTAGTTTTGCAAGGCTATTTAAACCATCCTGGTGCTTCATAATAAATCATCATTCCTCCCATCTCTATATGTGAAACTATAATGGTAAAAGAAGAACATTTCCAGCGGAGGAAATAAGGCTTGGAAACTAGAAAGGATGGATGAGTAAAGAATGATTATCGTATAAAAGATCATTCTTCTTTATCCTCTCAGTTAAGTCTATCACATAGGGTCTATTAGTGTGATTTACCTCTCATGTATAGTTTGCAAGTTATTAGAACGTTATTATCAATGGAGTTTTTTCACGGATGAGTTTTTGTAAGTGTAATTAGGAAAGACAAAGTGGGAGGGGAAGAAAAAAAAAACAAATCAAATTAGAAAACTATATATATATATATATATATATATATATATGCTGTCAGGCGCGCCGCAAGCGCGTCTGACGTGCCCGCATGGGCGCTGCTGTGGGCATCATGTATTATTTTCCATAGCAACAAAACATTGTTCCAATATCCATAGCTTGCAGATGAACTTGGCCCATTCTCTCTCCTCCTTATCTCTCCTCAAAGTGGCAAATCACTGTTCCAAAACCTTTCAATATCTATTGATAAGGGTGCTCTTACAATTATACATAAGTGAAATTTATCCACGCACCCATTATGGTAGTGATTGTGGTCGGGTTTTCCTCATCACCCACAAACGAAACCCCCCCGAGACATGCTCAATTGAATAACCAATCAACACAAGTTCTTACTCTCGACAACAGTGTGAGATTCAATGTGGAGGCGATCCCATATGTATTACATGTGTTGGAAAAATAAAGCTGGCTCAATACTCTTTCAAGGTTCTAGAGACCGTCTAGCGAAGTTAGAATACTTAATGATCATGTTTGGTAAAATAGTTAGCGAATTTTGACTTGTTTGACCACTAAGTTGTTTTACTTGGTTAAACAATCAATATAACTATATAAGTGTATGTTTAATTAGCTTCTTGTAACAACTTATTGCTCCAAAAGATTAAAATTAAAAAAAAAAATTCTCAAAACATCCTTTTTTTATTAACTGTTTGAGAAAGTCATTTTGCATATAATCAGCTATCAACTAACAACTAATTTACCAAACATATTTCTACTATCAGCCAATACTATCAACTAATAAAAATCACTAACCCAATTAGCTAACAGTTATTTACCAAACATCCCCAATGTCAATTTTTTTTAAAAAAAAAAAAAAACTCCAAAAACAAAACTAAACTAGAAAAGATAAGTTAGCCACCACTGCAAGCTATTGACAGAGATACCTCCAAAACCGGCCGTATACCAAAACCAACAAGAATTTTAATTCAACAAGTGAAAGGAAGCTGGAATGACAATAACTGAGTACTGAACTCAACTAGAAAATTGGTACTCCAAAGCTTAGCAAGGAAAGAAAAACTAACCCTATCTTACTATTATTAGGTAATGAGAAATTATTTCTATTCAAAATATAATACTCCGAGAAATCCGTATGTCATTGACTTTAAGGTTTGTATTTAAACTTAAAAATTGTTAGAAGCGGACAAGCGTTGAAATAGATCGTCCTTGTAAAAATCGTTTGGGACATGTATACCGAGAGTGAAATAGAGTAACTGATTTGTTAACCAACTATTTTTTTTTTTTTGAACAATTGTGGTTTACTTAAGAGTTAAGACCATCCTTGCCTCTCCTCTTCTATAGTGAGTAGTAGAGTTGATGCAGAGTGTCCTACATAGTGTGATTTGTTTTTATCTAATCATTTTCAACAGTTACTTTTACTTTAGTTTGGTTTTTTTTGACTGTGTGTGGTTAAACTGTGATGATCA
>CM008337.1:34231077-34246280 GCA_002525835.2 Ipomoea batatas | reverse complement strand
ATAGAATTAAATAAATCAATAAATTTGAAAAAATCACAATCATACACGTACCAAAGATACAACCTCCAGATTTGTACACAGTCTCATGAGAGAAATGGTTCTCATACGATCCTATATAAATATATATACTAGACATCAATGTTGGGTATTTATTTTTACACATCACCTATATAAAAACTAGTCTAGAAATACAAGGTGTCAATTAAACGATCTGAAAAATATGGTTTGAGAATACATTTCTTGCAAATTTGAAGAATAATAGTAAAAAAATAGTAAATAAATCTCAGCAAACAGTATGCATTGAAAACTAAAATTTCGTCTTCTTACCTAATGTGTCGCTGAGCCTCCGTGATTTACCCTTTCATAATTCTGTCGATCCTAAATATAGAATCCTTGGGGCGAGGAATTTCACATTTTATGAATAAAAAAAAATTAGGATTTATTATTATTATTATTATTTTTGGTTCGGGATTAAAAATATTCTTATATTAGTCTATACATATATACAAAAAGTTTAATTTTCCAAAAAAGTACTCAGTATATGATATTCTTATTCTTAGGTAAATAATCAACCTTCATAGCCTCGTTGATGAAGTAATTTTTACGATAAGTGAATATATGTAAGATGGTATCCCTACACATGATATCATTCTCAAAGGAGAGGCAATAGGAGTTCGAGTTCTAAGGATTCGAGCACAAGATAACATGATTGCTATTTGGAAATCTAGCCAATCAGAAATGGTAGTTTGAATATAGAATTGCAATATAATGACAAAACAACAAATTAAAGTAATGACCACAACGGTATTGAAGTTGATTTGTATAGATGCAATGCATAGGCACAAATAAATGACCAATAAGGGAGCTAGAACAAGAAGGATTGGCGTGTGATATCTAGAAGGAAGCATTTCTCAAGGATATTCTACACTCAGATATGATCTTAGAATAATCAAGGTTATTCTTATGACTCAAGAACACTTAAGGGATAATTTATTGAATATTTGGTGTTTGTAACACCACACACTTTCGTTTTCTCAAAGATAAAGTGTGGTTGAGAAAACACCGTTAAAAGAAAGATAAAGTGTGGTTGAATGGCCCCTTGAGGTTAATTAGAGAGAGTTGTCAACTCTCAATCAAGCTTCAATCATGCCAAACAACACTCCATGCTAAGACTCCAATCCCTACTCAACATAATCAAAGCCAATTCATCAAACACATAGCATGCACTCATCCTCCTCCAATAGAATTTAAGCACGCACACATGATATAAACTTGCACAATAACAATCACAAGTGATCGACATAAAACAATCCATATCACATTTAAAGAATGAATATTGAAACACAATTAATTGAAATCAAAGTAAAGGTTGAATTGAAAGACTTAGCTCTTGTAGAGATGTAGAATCCAATCCTTGCTTGAATGAAATACTCAATTGAATCTAGATTAGGATTACACTAGGAATTGAAATGCAATTACAATTGGAAATGGCAATTGAATTGCAAGTACAAGAATTGAAATCTAGAGTTCTAGAATTGAGAGCATTATATTGTTTGACCTTAACTACTTCTACAACTAGACTAATGTCTAAACTAGCTAACTCAAGTGAACTCCCTCAATTGATATCAAAGGATCCTACTTGTAGCCAAAAGATCGCCTATTGTCACGCATCTCGTAACGCCGTGACAACTGGCATGATAGTAGAAAAGAGGCCTCAGAAGATGTTGCCACATAAATCCTCAAGCCGTGACGAGTGGTGTGAGAGCAGAACAAGCTCTTTGAAGTTGGTCTCATGCCCGAAGTTATTGCACGGTGAGGCTAGTGATAGCAAAAATATCTCTCTAAATAAAGTTTGTATCACGTCCATAGTAACGTAGAAACGCCTTGCGTGATGGTCGATTTTCGGACCTTCCTATTTTTTGATGACTTTTGACCATATTACTTTTGATTGGGTCCTTTTACCATACAAAAAAACACAAAAGTGCCCAAAATTAGACCCTAAACACATTTAATAGCATTTTAGACTATTTAAAGCACACTTTATGCCAAATTAGCCACAAATTCACTCCTATATATGGCAAAAAATACGTTGTATTTGACAGTTATCACTCATCCATTTTACCAAATTAAAGGCCAACAACTTCAACGCTTCAATCACCTCTATACTCACTCTATGTTTGTTTGTTTGTTTGTTTGTTTGTTTTTTTTTTTTTTTTTTTTTTTTTTTTTTTTTTTTTTTTTTTTTTTGGAATTTATTCTCACTCGATCTCTAAGGCAATGCATGAAAAACAATGAAAACTTCAACCAAACTTTGTATCTTTGCTTTGACTTCCAACCGGAAATCAAACAACCAACATTAACAAATTCGCTTACATTGAATTACACATTAAATTAACCATAAATCATAATTACTATAATATAATAATATTTATCAAACTGATACAAATGAGTGAATGACAATATATATCTGCATTTTGCGTATAGATGAACGTTTGGCGTATGATTCAATTAAGTGCTTTCAACTTGGTGGCATTCAAATCCTCATCCTCCCCTCCAAAAGTTTCTCGGCAATCATGGTTGATGGTATCACCCAAAATATCACCGCCATGCCACGTACTAATAATGTCTTTTAGATTATGCCTAAGTTTCTCCTCACAAAACTTGGCATACTCTACTACGTCACCGGAGTTCTTAGAGAACTTGACGACGGCAACTTCCGGCGCCACCTTAAACACCTCGGCCGTCACCACCAACCGCCCTTTCCGGCCGCCCTCCGCCGCCGCCGCCCCTTGTAACCTTAGCGCGGATCCGCTCACCCTCCCAACCTTAAACCCCAACTTTTTGCCCATCACTTGAATCTTCGCCATGATCACCGTGGCCGAGCACTTAGAAGTGAATATGGACTCCATCTTCTTCTTATTTTCGAACAAGCTGGAAAGATCGACGGCTGAGATCGACGATATGAACTCGAAAGCGTTCAAAATCGCCGGAGAAGATGGCGATGACTTCATTATCCCGCAGATTTCTTCTTCTTCATCAACTGATATTCCAATGGGTAATTGGAACCCTTTGCTAAACCATGGATCTTGCATTATTCCCCTAATGCTTATCCTTTTTGCCGGATTAGAAACCAATATTTTGGATAGTAAACGCTTTGGTTCCGGTGGGAACCATGGCGGGAACTTATAATCGGCTTTGAAAATTTTTTTGTAGAGTCTGAAAAGATTTTCATCTCGGAATGGAAGAAAACCTCCGAGAAGAACATACAATATGACTCCGCATGACCAAATGTCTGACTTTGTACCATCGTATCCTTTGTTCCTCAATATCTCCGGTGCAATATACGCCGGCGTCCCGCATTGCGTGTAGAGAAGACCGTCGCCGATTAGCCGCTCCAACAACGCTGATAACCCAAAATCCGTCACCTTCAATTCGATTCAAAATACAAGTAACGAATTGACGGTTAGATAAATAGATCAAGCGCATATCTTAGCCACAAATTGTTAGACTTTCCACACCTCCCAGTCTTAATTACAGATTGTTGAGACTTGAGCTCAAATGATTATGTGGACCATAATCCACATAGTGTTGTATGGACCATAGAAAAAGTACATTTTTAATAATATACTAAAATACATTATTGATATATTGAATGTACAATATTTTATAATATACAAAATAATATACTTTATTAACAAAAATAATGAGTTTTTATTTACGATCCACACAGCTGTGACATAGCTCAAAAGTTATAGTCCACACAAAAACATAACTTTATTCCCTAATATACGGCCACATTTTCCAAAGGTAGTGGACTTGACTTGCCTCCGCCCAATAATTCCCCAATTGTTATACCATGGAACATGGTTCATATTGCATTGTGGACTTTAATACAAAAATTTTGTACCTTCAGCTAACACATTTTGTACTTAAAGTTAACAATTTCTGTGTATATACACAAATAATTTGATAATTACTGACACACAATATAATAACTATAAGTACAGAAACTATCAGTTGCAGGTACAAAACTACAAATACAGAATCTAAACATTATTTTTGGACTAGGGTCTACAATGCAAGATAGACCCTGGTGCAATGTATAATTTGTCAGAATCCCCTAGCGAAATTATTGTGTGGACTATGAATATAAAGTACATTTTTAATATACTAAATATATATTTTTTTGTGTACTAAATAATGTACTTTAAATACACAAATAATGTACTATTAGTATATTAAAAATGTACTTTTTATTTAAGATCCACACATGTATCTAGACTATGGTCCTTGTAATAATGATTGAGCAAGCCACCAATTGTTAAGCTTGAATCTTCCGCATCCGCCCAACATTTATTAAGAATAAAATATTGATTTTCATAAAAAAATATTACTCCGTACTATAAATAATAAATTGTGACATATATATATAAAATATATTTTACCTTCAAGTTTCTGTTGTGATCTAGGAGGAGGTTTTCCGGCTTGAGGTCACGGTGGCAGACACCGCAGCTGTGACAAAACTCGACGGCGCTGATGAGCTGTTGGAAGTACTTCCTGGCGGCGTCTTCCTTGAGGCGCCCTTTGGCCACCTTGGCGAACAGCTCGCCGCCATTCACGTACTCCATCACAATGAAGATCTTTGTCTTAGTTGCCAACACCTCTCTCAGCTCCACAACGTTGGGGTGCCGGACGAGGCGCATCACCGATATTTCCCGCTCGATTTGCTCCATCATCGCCTCCGTCTTCACCTCCTCCTTCTTTATCACCTTAACGGCCACCCTCTCGCCGGTGGCCGTGTTGGTTGCGCAGTAGACTTTAGCGAACGTGCCCTTCCCTAGTAGCTTTCCGGTTTCGTATTTCCCAAACAACATTTTCTTCTCCATATAATATGTCCTATACTTTTGCAATAGTCCTCGAAAAACAAAAGGGAATTCAAGGATATGCAAAGAGGTGTGGTGAGGTGAATATTTATAGAGATAAATTTTATGAAATTGGATTATTATTTGGATAATGGAATGGCAAGAAAATGACGTTTTCATTTATTTTAATTATAAAATAGTTTTTTTTTTTTTTTTTGGAAAATTGTATTTTTGTCCTCCATTTATATACGAGTCACACTTGTGTGAGACCGACTCACGGATCCTTATTCGTTAGACGGGTCGGGTCGGTCAAACCAACATACACATGTCATACTTATATATGCAAATGACATTCTTATATGGTCAAATATAATACTAATAAAACTACAATTTTTGTTACTTACAAGAGAAAAAGTATTACATTTTTTTTTTCATAATAAGTAATATTGACAAGTGCCCTTACTTATAAGGGAAAATATAATACTTTTGAGGAAAAATGTAATACTTTTAAATCGAAATGTAAAAGTATTGTTTTTTTCTTTAAAAGTATTACATTTACCCTTATAAGTAACAAAAAATTTATTCATGATTAGTATTACATTTGAGTATATAAGTATAATATTTGTGCGTATAAGTATTACATTTTAATCTTGACCCGATTCCACCGATCCGTCTCACGGTGAGACAGTCTCACATGAGTTTTTGCCCGATTTTAGTGTTTCAGAAACTATTTTTGTCACCCAACATACTACATATTATTTTTTCTTATGTTTAAAATAGGAACGGTTTTGTAAAATAATTAATGTGCGCGTGATATATAGCATAGGACATGGACTACGCAATGCTGATGTGTCCATTTAGGAAGTCAAAATGCCGTTTGGATTGATCTTTTCTTTCATTGAGAAATAGCTTAGTGCGTCACCTGTAATTCTGCCTGAAAAGGTCTTCATTCTTTAATAGCAAATGAATTGAGCCTCACTTGTATTAGTTGTATAGTATTAACTATTAAATAAGGAGAATTTTAACAACATAAAAAACTTCTTGGGTGGACCGAAAGGCCAGACAAATCCTACCTAACCAAGTTAAACTCTAACTGGTTGATGCACAAGAGCACAGTGAATGGGGCAAATTAAATTATACCATATGGGTCAGATACAAACTGATATTTAAATTATACGTATTCCGTTAACCTATTATGCGTTTGCATTTAAATTATGTGTCTGCCATTGACATATTATGTGTGTTGTCAACGGTCTATTCGTCCTTAAAATGGTATAGAAAGTGACTATTTTGTGGTACAAATATATGCATGGACCGACAAGGCCAATTGAGTATATTCGTGTCGTTTTTTCACGTCCCAAAAATCAAATTTCATCCATGTGGGGGATTGTTAGAATTTTTAGCATAAAAAGGGTTATTTTGTGGTACAAATATATGTGGAGTCCACTTCTGATTTGGATCGGGTCAAAGTCGAGTTCTTCGTTGTGAGATGAAGAGATTGATATATTGTACGGTCAAAACAAATAATGAATAAATGAGAAATTGATTTCAAAGTAGAACCATTTGAATTGAAAAATGGAGGTCGAAAGACTTTGTAAAATCACTTATCCCATATTGGTATGGGAGGTGAGTTTGTACCACTATATATACAAGAGCTTTTAGAGGCATGTTGAATTGTATAGCATATAGGTTTTCTCTCGCGAGCAGGTTTCTAACTCCTTACTGTATACAAAGTAATGATATATACTAATATTTAGTCAATTATCCTCTATTTACATATATCATTCATTCCTTTTAGACCATCAACTAATTAAACCACCAATTATATATTTCTTTCATTTGATGCATATCACTCTCCACACTTCAAAAAGCACCTTGACCTCAAGGTGTACGTAAAGAGGGATAAAATATAATAGAACCATATATATCCATGGTGGAGGTTTATGCCATCCTGGTTGGTGGTCCATTAGTAGAAAAAATGATGCTTTTGGATGACCTACTCTCCTCGTCTGACTTGTCTTGTAATATTTCAATGACCTCTACTGATGGATAATCTTGTGAAAGTGTTACATGCTCCTCTAGTACGAGATCCAGGTCTAAATCATTCTCGAACTTTGTGTTGGAATATAATATTCAATGGGATGCTCTAGGTACCCAACTTCATGTTGTTAACGTTCATTTGGAGTGAGCGGGGGAAGTTTTTCATACTCAGCCTGATACGCTACCACAGTAACAACTTGATGTAATTTAGGAAATTGAATTGTAAAGTCCTCAAAATAAACCGGACCAAAACGAAACTTGATCTGCTTAAGAAAATCATCCCATGAACGCAACAACTCATTACTTTTCATCCAAATGGAACAATTCAAATGCTTCTCCATGAATCATAAATGAAACACAAGAAAGACGTTGTTCATGAGACACATTATGATATTCTAAAAAATTCTTGTGACTAAAAAATCGAAACATGAGGATCCTTGCCATCAAATTTTGAAAGATCATTCTTCAAAAAAAAAAAATTGATGCCGAAAAACATGGGGATCAAATTGCTTAGAGAGCGGAAAATGGATATAGCTAGGGTGATTTGTGTGGTGGTGGGACGTGTAGTGTGTCTGAAGGGAATTAACAATTTGGGTTAGTTAAAGTATCCATGGAATGTTGAAGAACTTTTAAAACTTGAAGGTGATAATGATTGTGGTCATGAAGTTGTTGGCAAAATTAGGACTAAGGATTCTATATATGGTTGGGGAGTTGAATGATTTTGTGGGGAGATGTTAATGACCATGGAAAATAGAGATCAATGAAACTTAAAAACAATAACTCTTTCGATTTTTATTTTTTTTCCTTTTATCTATAGTTTTTCTTCTTTTTGGGTTGATATGCGATGGAAAAATGGATAAAATTAATGAAAGAAATTTAAATACTTGTGGATTTCTGGGTGATTTTTTTTGGGGATTTTCAAGGGATGTAGCAAAAAAAAAGGAAATAAATAAATAAATAAAAATAAAAGATAAAAGATACTCTCACAGATCGCTCAACAAGAGCACCAATTGTTACAACCCTAAATAGGACCGCAGATGGAAAACCTTTCGTGCAGGTTTCTGTCTCCTTGCCATATTCGAGTCATGACAAACTTCCGAGAAGAACATACAACATTACTCCACACGACCAAATGTAAAATTTTTTATGGTCCACAACATATGGGTAATTTCGTACTTTGCTACCATTTCATAAAATGTAAAAAAAAATAATGCTAATTTTAGATGATAAAGTTTTACATTAATCATGTTGAATTGTATAACAGATCTAATAAATTTAAATTTTTATGAAATAAAGATATATAAAATTATGTGTCATCTTCAACTTAGCAAATTTAAAACATTTGCATGTTAGGAAAAAATAAACAAATTTTGAAATTTAGCTAATGTGATGCTCTCAATAAAATTTTGAGTTAATTCCATTTTTGGTCCTAGATTTATAGGTGACATTCCACTTTTAGTCATCTTTTATCAAAACATCCACATTTGGTCCTAGTATTATTGTGGCAGGACCATTTTTGGTCCTTCGTCAACAAAATTGTTGAAATGTCGTTAAATACAACGGTTTTTCAATAATTTTTATACAAAGTAAGTTGACCCCGCTATATTTTTATGTTTATTTTTTTGAAAAAATCTGTAATTAAAGACCGAAATACCTTTGTATTTAACAACATTTCAACAATTTTATTGACGGAGGACCAAAAATGGTCATGCCACAATAATACTAGGACCAAATGTGGATGTTTTGATAAAAGAGGACTAAAAGTGGAATGCCATCTATAAATCTAGGACAAAAAATGGAATTAACTCAAAATTTTATTATCATATCTCATAAAGTTATTTTGAACTCTAATTAAAGAATATTTAAAAATCATACGTGCCAAAGACCTTGTGGTCAAGTGGCACCCGGTGTCCCGATTAACACTCTCACATGGATAATGCGAGTGGTTTCGAGTACTATATTGTAACAGAGTCAAAAAAAAATCATACATTTTATTTAGTGGGGCCAGTAGGCCCCACCAATCACACTACTATTAGTATCACATCTTTTTACGCTTCCAAATCCGACGCAAGGTGTTATCAGTTTTATCTTTTATTTAGAACTTTTTTGGCATTCTTTTTCTTTCACAATCAACTCCTTTCTTTACTTTACTCACCAATATTCACTTTCCTTTCTCTATTTTTTTTTATTTACTTTAATCCCACACTACTTCTGGATCGCATGCCCACATTAGTTTTCATTTTGACAATTTTTGGATACCAGATCTCCACGTACGCATATACTTCAAGTAGTCATTTTCAATCCGTTTTTGACATCTTCTTTTCTCCAACCATTGTTTTCAGAGTTTACACTCCTAAGGTAGTCCTCACTTTCTATTCTCTCATTTTAGAAATAGGTGTTCAATTCTTACTTGTTTTACTATATTTGATTGATATAAGGTGTTAAATTTTATCTTAAATTGCTATGCTACTTACTCATCTATTTAGTGATTTGCCATGAATCTAGTATGTCTAACGATTATAGAATTGAATTTTTAAATGCTATTCATTTTAAGAATTTCTTTCCCTTGCAACAGATTGCATTGATTCTTGCTTGCGCAACTAACATTGCTACAAATTTTAGAATTCTGAAAGACATCTATTTAATAATTTATTCTAATAACGATGTAGATTCGTCACCATGGATAATAGATCTGAACTAATAATCTTCGATTGGTTAGGATAATTTATCTATATATATGGTATAGATTTAATAGAAAATATGAAATTGAAGTATTAATTAAACTTTTGTGTGTAGGTAGGATCAATTTATTCCGTGCAACTATGGTTGTGTACTAATTTCTTCATTAATAAATACGTTTACGAATTTTTTTTGGTTGTTACCAATTTAAGTTTGTGTGGGTGCATATTTTTGTACAATGCATTGAAATCGTTAAAGACATAAATCTAATTTGAGTAGAAATATAACGAGATGATAAAAATTACAACCTAGATTTTTAAATAATTTTTTATTCAAAAACTATTTTATATCATGCAGTGGATGCGTTGTTTGTTTGTTGTTGTTGATTTTTTATTTTTATTTTTGTTAAAGGAATGTTGTGTGCATATTTACCTAGATAGTTTTTAAACGATTTTCCCAATTATTAATTATATAATTAAAAAAAATAACTCTATAATTTTGTTTACTTCACATTAGTCATTTCATTTGTACATATGTAAGGGTGTCTTTTATTTGTCTCATTTTTTCGTCGGACTTCTTCTTCTTCTCCTTCTCCCTCTCCTTCTCCTTCTCTTTCTTCTTCTTTTTTTCTTTTTAATTTTAAAATTTGCCCAGCTTTATAACATATTGATTTTCTCGTACTTTGCTATAATTTTATAAAATGTAAAAAATAATAACAATACTAATTTTAGAGGATAAAGTTTTACATTAATCATGTTGAATTGTATAACAGATCTAATAAATTTAAATTTTTATGAAATAAAGCTATATAAAATTATATGTCATTTTCAACTTAGCAAATTTAAAACATTTGCATGTTAGGAAAAAATAAAAAAATTTTGAAATTTTGCTAATGTCATGCTGTCAATAAAATTTTATTATCATATCTCATAAAGTTAGTTTGAACTATAATTAAAGAATATTTAAAAATCATACGTTTTATTTAGTGGGGCTACTAGGCCCCTCAAATCACACGGTTAGTATCACATCTTTTTACGCTTCTAAATCCGACGCAAGGCGTTCTCTGTTTTATCTTTTATTTAGAACTTTCTGGACATTCTTTTTCTTTCACAATCACCTCCTCTCTTTACTTTACTCACCGATATTCACTTTCCTTTTCTCAATTTTTTTTTTTTAATTTTAATCCCACACAACTTCTCGATCGCTGGACAACATTAGTTTTTGTGTTTGAAAATTTTCAGATACCAGATCTCCACGTCTATACTTCAAATAATAGTCATTTTCAATCCGTTTTTGACATCTTCTTTTCTCCAACCACCATTTTCAGAGTTTAAACTTCTAAGGTAGTCCTCACTTTCTATTCTCTCTCATTTTAGAAAAAAAAGGTGTTCTTACTTGTTTTACTATATTCGATTCATATAAGTTTTAATGTTAAAATGTTCTTAAATTGCTATGCTACCTACTAACCTATTTAGAGATATACCATGCATGGATCTAGTATGTCTAACAATTATAGAATTTTATTGAATTTTTAAATATTATTCATTTTCGCAATTGTTTTCTTTTGCAACAGATTGATTATTGCTTGCGCTATTAACATTACTATAAATTTAAGAATTCTAAAAGACATCTATTTATTTATTTATTCATTCTAATAACGATGTATATTCGTGACCATGGATAATAGATCAGAACTAATAATTTTTGAATGGTTAGGAATAAAGTCGATCTATATATATGGTATAGATTTAGTAGAAAATATATGAAATTGAAGTATAAAAAAAACTTTTGTGTGTAGGTAGGATCAATTTATTCCGTGCAACTATGGTTGTGTACTAATTTCTTCATTAATTAATACGTTTACGAATTGTTTTGGTTGTTACCACTTTAAATTTGTGTGGGTGCATATTTTTGTAAAATGTATTGAAATCGTTAAAGACATAAATCTAATTTGAGTAGAAATATAACCAGATAATAAAAATTACAACCCAGATTTTTAAATCAATTTTTATTAAAAAATTATTTCATATCATGCAACGGATGCGTTTGTTTGTTTGTTGTTGTTGATTTTTTATTTATTTATTTGTTAGAGGAGTGTTGTATGCATATTTACTTAGATAGTTTATAAATGATTTTCCCAATTATTAATTGTATAATTAAAAACAAAAATAATTCTATAATTCTGTTTACTTCACACTAGTCATTTCCTTTGTATATAGGTAAGTGTGTCTTTTCCTTAGAGGATAAAATTTTACATTAATCATGTTGAATTGTATAACAGATCAAATAAATTTAAATTTTCATGAAATAAAGCTAAATAAAATTATACGTCATTTTTTGAAATTTTGCTAATGTGATGCTGTTAATAAAATTTTATTATCATACCTCATAAAGGTAGTTTGAACAATAATTAAAGAAATTCAATAAAGTTTTATTATCATATCTCATAAAGTTAGTTTGAACTATAATTAAAGAATATTTAAAAATCATACGTTTTATTTAGTGGGGTCACTAGGCCCCTCAAATCACACTGTTAGTATCACATGTTTTTACGCTTCTAAATCCGACGCAAGGCGTTATCAGTTTTATCTTTTATTTAGAACTTTATGGACATTCTTTTTCTTTCACAATCACCTCCTTCTTTACTTTACTCACCGATATTCACTTTCCTTTTCTCAATTATTTTTTATTTTAACCCCACACTACTTCTCGATCGCAGGCCAACATTAGTTTTCGTTTTTGACAATTTTAGATACCAGATCTCCACGACGGCCTATACTTTAAATAGTCATTTTCAATCTGTTTTTGACATCTTTTCTGCAACCACCATTTTCAGAGTTTAAACTCCTAAGGTAGTCCTCACTTTCTATTCTCTCTCATTTTAGAAAAAAAGGTGTTCTTACTTGTTTTACTATATTCGATTGATATAAGTTTTAATGTTAAAATGTTCTTAAATTGCTATGCTACCTACTAACCTATTTAGAGATATACCGTGGATCTAGTATGTCTAACAATTATAGAATTAATTTTATTTAATTTTTAAATATTATTCATTTTTGCAATTGTTTTTTTCTGCAACAGATTGATTATTGCATGCGCGATTAACATTACTACAAATTTTAGAATTCTAAAAGACATCTATTTATTAATTTATTCTAATAACGATGTAGATTCGTGAGCATGGATAATAGATCCGAACTAATAATTTTCGATTGGTTAGGAATAAAGTTGATCTATATATATGGTATAGATTTAATAGAAAATATATGATATTTAAGTATAAATTAAACTTTTGTGTGTAGGTAGGATCAATTTATTCCGTGCAACTATGCGTGTGTACTAATTTCTTCATTAATCAATACGTTTACGAATTTTTTTGCTTGTTACCACTTTAAATTTGAGTGGGTGCATATTTTTGTAAGATGTATTGAAATCGTTAAAGACATAAATCTAATTTGAGTCGAAATATAACGGGATGATAAAAATTACAACCTAGATTTTTAAATAATTTTTTATTCAAAAATTATTTTATATCATGCAACGGATGCGATAGTTTGTTTGTTTGTTGTAGTTGATTTTTTAATTATTTTTTTGTTAAAGGAATGTTGTATGCATATTTATCTAGATAGTTTTTAAACAATTTTCCCAATTATTAATTGTATAATTTAAAACAAAAATAATTGTATATTTCTGTTTACTTCACATTAGTCATTTTCTTTGTACATATGTAAGGGTGTGTTTTATTTGTCTCATTTCTTCATCATCGTCTTCTTCTTCTTCCCCTTTTTTTTCTTACTTTTTTTCTTTTTAATTTTAAAATTTGCCTAGCTTTACAACATATTGGTGTTTTAGTACTTTTCTACAATTTCATAAAATGCAAAAAAATAAAAAATAATATTAATTTTAGAGGATAAAGTTTTACAATAATCATGTTGAATTGTATAACAGATCTAATAAATTTAAATTTTTATGAAATAAAGCTATTTGCAATTATTCGTCATCTTCAACTTAGAAAATTTAAAACATTTGCATGTTAGGAAAAAATAAACAAATTTTGAAATTTAGCTAATGTGATGCTCTCAATAAAATTTTATTATCATATCTCATCAAGTTATTTTGAAATCTGATTAAAGAATTTTTAAAAAGCATACGTTATATGTAGTGGGCCCTTAGGCCCCACAAATTACACTGTTCGTACTTCAGATCATGCAACGGATGCGTTTTTTTGTTTGTTGTTGTTGATTTTTTAATTATTTTTTTTGTTAGTGGAGTGTTGTATGCATATTTACCTAGATAGTTTATAAACGATTTTCCCAATTATTAATTGTATAATTAAAAAAAATAATTCTATAATTCTCTTTACTTCACGTTAGTCATTTCCTTTGTACATAGGTAAGGGTGTCTTTTCCTTAGAGGATAAAATTTTACATTAATCATGTTGAATTGTATAACAGATCTAATAAATTTAAATTTTTATGAAATAAAGCTATATAATATTATACGTCATTTTCAACTTAGCAAATTTAAAACATTTGCATGTTTGGAAAAAATAAACAAATTTTGAAATTTTGCTAATGTGATGCTGTCAATAAAATTTTATTATCATATCTCATAAAGTTAGTTTGAACTATAATTAAAGAATATTTAAAAATCATACGTTTTATTTAGTGGGGTCACTAGGCCCCTCAAATCACACTGTTAGTATCACATGTTTTTACGTTTTTAAATCCGACGCAAGGCGTTATCAGGTTTATCTTTTATTTAGAACTTTCTTGGCATTCTTTTTTCTTTCACAATCAACTCCTCTCTTTACTCTACTCACCCATATTCACTTTCCTCTCTATTTTTTATTTACTTTAATCCCACACTACTTCTCGATTGCAGGCCTACATTAGTTTTCATTTTTGACAATTTTCGGATACCAGATCTCCACGCCTATACTTCTAGTAGTCATTTCCAATCCGTTTTTGACATCTTCTTTTCTCCAACCACCGTTTTCAGAGTTTACACTCCTTAGGTAGTCATCGCTTTCTATTCTCTCTCATTTTAGAAATATGTGTTCTTACTTGTTTTACTATATTCGATTGATATAGGAATATAATGTTAATATTTTCTTAAATGGCTATGCTACTTACTCACCTATTTGGAGATTTACCATGAATCTAGTATTTCTAATGATTATAGAATTTTATTAAATTTTTAAATATTATTCATTATAGTAATTGTTTTTTTTTTTTTTTTGGCAAAATAGTAATTGCTTTCTTTTGCAACAGATTGATTCTTGCTTGCAGGACTAACATTATTGCTAAAAATTTTAGAATTGTCAAAGACATCTATTTAATAATTTATTCTGATAAGGATGTAGATTAGTCACCATGGATAATAGATCATAACTAATAATTTTCGATTGGTTAGGAATAAAGTTGATCTATATATATATGGTATAGATTTAATAGAAAATATGAAATTGAAGTATAAATTAAACTTTTTTGTTTAAGTAGGATGAATTTATTCTGTGCAACTATGGTTGTGTACTAATTTCTTCATTAATCAATACGTTTACTATATTTTTTTTTTGTTGTTGCCGCTTTAGATATGTGTGGGTGCATCTTTGTAGAATGT
>CM008337.1:34192651-34210830 GCA_002525835.2 Ipomoea batatas | reverse complement strand
CTGGCTGGATAAATACTGAGCATGTGAAATTGAATATGGGTAGAGCATCAATTCCCTTCCTTTAATGAAGCTGTGACACCAACCCAGCACCCCACATCCCCACCCCCTCCCCTCCACCAAAGACAGCAAATATAATAATAATAATAATAATAATAATAATAATAATAATAGAACCCCAAAAGAAAATTTGTTCATTATACATTAAAAAGGAAAATTCTATTATACTAAGACTACAACTTTAATATAAAACACGGTAACATTTGTGTAATATTAAAATAATATTTAATAGTTCAATTGATTCGATCGAGATGGGGTGGGAGTCTAGGTACTGAAGTGGGACTCGTGATTTACCTTTTCTATAGGCCTCAAGCGTAAGTATGAATTTGACTTTATTGTAGGCATTAGTATACAAGGTGCATAAGTATGAATTTGGCCCTATTTGGTAAATAATTAGCCTATCAGCCAATTTTGGTTTATTTGACCACTATTAGTTGTTTGGTTAATAAGTTTTTTGTAACTCTAAAATACTAAAATTCAAAAGGCTACTCAAAGTAGCATTTTAAATTAGCTTTTTGAGAAAATAAATTATACCAAACAGCTATTAGCTAACAGCTAATCTATCAAACAACTTTTTACAATCAGCTAATATTATCAACTAATCATACCTTCTAACTCAATAAGCTAAAGGCCATTTACCAAACAGGGCCTTTGACTTTGCGGTGGGCATTACTATACAAGGTTTTGAGATGAGAGTGTATTGACTAGTTGAGACACAAGAATAGTATAGGATATAAGATATTATTAAAATAATTTTCAATGAAATCAAGTAGTATTGAAACTATTTTAGAAAGAGTGACTCTCCTGTGATACCGTCACACGGATTTTTATCTGTGGGACGAGTCTGGTCAATACGAAAATATAAATATCGGGATCCGATTATGTGGCTTTCCCTCAAGAAAAGTCACCGAGGTGTCATCTAAGCCTGGAATGAAATGTTTGTTACTTATAAGAGAAAATACAATATTTTGAGAAAAAATGTAATACTTTTAAATCAAATTACATTTCACCCCAAAAGTATTACACTTCTCTTATATGTGTCAAACATTTTATTCCTGATTAGTTTTGCATTTTTCAAAATAAATATTATATTTTCATAGTGACCTGACATGTCTCACGAATAAGGACCGCGTAAGACAATCTCACACAATTTTTTTTTTTCTTTTAAAAAATGATATCATAGCGTTTTATATCCGCACTGCCGCCCCATCGGCAGGATAGATATTCCTACATTAAAAAATACTAAAATGTTGACACTCATCAATATTTTGATTTACATTACATACTTTTACATTATATAAGATATATAAGATAGTACACGAGCCTCGTAAAGGATACCTATACTAACTATTGGTACAAGAATTGACACATCATACATAGTTTATTTTAGTTACATACATGATACACCAAATACTCTGTATATTACGTACATTTTTGTTGCATTTTATATGTCATTTTACTTCAAGATATAGCTCAATTATTGGTTAACCGTCCCAAAATAAATTTATAAAGCTTTGTTTTACTCACCGTCATAATTTTACCTTTACACTAGGTATATATAATTTCTGTAATAAACTTAAATATAATATTACATTTCCACAATATTATGTTACAACCTTGTAAAATGTAATCTTACCTTTTAAAGATTATCGTGGTAAATAAATTTGGATGTACAAAAATTTTCACATTTGCATATTTAATTTTTATGTGTTTGATAGATCTTGGTGCTACACTATGCTCATTCTTCGGTAGGTCAGTCATTCCGTGACTTACCCCAATAGCTAGGTTAGCCATTCCAGAGACTGTGGTAAGTCAAACACACACTTCTTTGGTATTGTCATATTTTATTTAAAACAAATTAGCTATAAGTAGGTAAACATTAAGTATTTAACCTGGTCTAACTCACAACGTCACGAATCGATGAAGAGTTGAACTCGGCCTACCCTGCCACGCCCGTGTATTTGTTTTTTACCATGGAGTGACCAAGTATTTTATTTCAACGTTAAGTTTTTGGTGAAAGGCTTAAAACCATAGAAAGAAAGGTGGCTTTAGATGAGAGAAGAGCTTTGCAGCAATATAATCTAATCTCCATAGCTCCAAAAGCTTTAATTTGATTCAGATTCCCCATCTCCATCGTCTCTTCTCTTCTCTTCTCCACATGAAGGGAATCGATATATTCTGCGCTTCCCAAGCTGCCACCGCCATCCGCTGCACCATGGAAGAGATAACCGCCGTCGCTTCCTCCTCCTCCTCCTCCGCAATTCAACTCGGCGGCGGCGGAGGCGGAGGCGGAGGCAGAGCCATCGACCGCTTCAACCCTATCATCACAGACTCCAGGCGACGAACCGCCCCGGTTCCAAAACCGCCGGCGCAGAGCCCAGGCGGCTTTGGCAAGACAAAGAAGGATAAGATCAGCAAGAGTAGTAAGAGTAATAATAAGAAGAAGAATCCTCGGAAACCGGCGGCGGGGGAGGATAGCGGCGGCGGCGGAGGGTGGAGGTGTACTAAACCGGGCGGTTTTATCACGCCGCAAAGCTCTTCCAGGTACCTTCTGAATGAGAATGAGGACGATAAAGATTATTTCCTGGACGTGATTTCGGATTTCAACCCGATTCTGAAGCTGGATGATCCGAATAACCATACAAAAAATCTCCAACAACTTTCCGATCAATCCGGTCCTTCTCACACTCCACTCCCTCTTCCTCTTCCTCCTTCTTCCTCTTCTCCTCCGCCTCCCTCTCGCTCCACAGATCAGGTAAATTTTTACATTTTTTTAATACATAAATTTTTCAGTTTAAATCAAACTAATTCTAAAATATAATTCATAATGTCAATATGTAAAAACAAAAAATTTAGTGACTGAAAAACTGTGTATTATATGATTGTCCAAATTTAAATAAATTTTTATCAAATTAAATTATAAAATAATTTAAGAGAATTGAAACTTGAAAGCAGAGGAGTACAACTTTGTCTTGATCTTTTATTATATTTTATTTTTGTGTATTAAAATAATTTAATTTTATATGTAAACGACCTGGTTGTGTGTACGGGTAGTTGGATCATGTTCCATGCTCTTGTCTAATCTTTTCCTTTCATATTGTTATGGACAAAATTTACTTTATACCTTTTACTAAAAATAATATATTCTATTGGAGTATGGCATAGTTACATATAAATCAATTCTTATAAAGTATTTATAATTTTTAAATTCAATTTTTTTGGTATTTAATTGTACTTTCGATATAATTTTTAAATATGTAAATTTTATGCACTAACACTAAGTTAAATATGAATTGTAAATGATCTAATTCAAATCTGTTTAATCGAATCAGACACATACAAATACAATACAATAGAGTTACAGAAGTAATATTATTATTTTTTCTACTATGTATTAAATTTACTATAGAAACTTATTCTTTTAATAATGGCAATTACTACGTAGTTAATTAAGGAGTACTATTTTTGTTTCAATTTTCACTTTCTTGTATTGAACTTATTAGGCATGCATTAAACAAACAGTCCAAAAAAAGCAACAGTAAAAGTAAAATTTAGTAATTTACCATTACTCCCCCACCCCCCTCAAATCCCCAAATTCCCTTTTTGGATAGTAAAAAGTTTTGGAGTGACAAAGAGAAGACACTGAGGTTTGTTGGAATCATAAAGTTGGGGTTTAGTTGTTATGAACAGTGGAGTGGAGTGGAGTGGTCCAAAAAGAAAGAACAGAAGAAATAATGGTGGCATTGAATGAATTTGTTGTTGCAGGTGGTTGTGGTTCTTAGGGTATCACTCCATTGCAGAGGGTGTGAGAGAAAGATGAGAAAACACCTCTCTAGAATGCAAGGTATGTTTTTTGAATTGATGTCATTACTCATTAAAGCTTAATTAGAAGTAAGAATTAACATTACTACAATGTTGGATTTGGTCAACTGTAATTTTAATTTGATCCAGATAACTCCAATCAAGTTTGTTGGACAATTGTCAAGGTAACCACAATGTTCTAAATTCAAATTCATGTGCAGTTGTCTATTAATTTTCTTGGTTGAGCCAATTACGGGTAACCTAGGCTGGTTTATCTCCTTGTGGTCCTTTGCTGACTATAATCACAAGGCGGGCCTCACCAAGAGCATACCTTTAGATAGCGACTGTGAACTTTCCCCTAAAAAAAGCTTTTATCTTATGACTTTACTGACATTGAATTGTCGCATTTGATCTTTTGTTACAATTTTCAATTGACTAATGTTAACTCTTGGGACAATTCAATAATTTCATAACTTTAACCCTCAGTCTTATGGCTGGAAAACTTTCACAATCAACATGATAAACAATAATTGGATGGATTTTTCATAGTGTACGTTTTAAAAACTATAAGTCATTTATGAAATCTGTTTTTTTTAGTACAGTTAAAGTTGTGCGAGAAATCTTGTTATCAAGCGACATAATTGTTGCTCTCCCAAATGGGAGGTCAGATGTTATAAACTTATAACCTGCATGAGATCACTCCCTCATCCAATATAATTGAGATTCAACAATTATGTTATATTTAAATTTCTTATATGGTTGCTCCATTGTTAAAAACAGGGGTATCATCTTTCAACATAGACTTTGCAGCTAAGAAGGTGACAGTGGTGGGGGATGTAACACCATTAGGAGTTCTAGCAAGCATATCCAAGGTGAAGAATGCACAACTCTGGTCGCCGGCGGTGGCCGGATCTTCCATTCCGGCGGCGGTTAGCCTCAGCAACTCAAGTTCCAAGACTGCTAAGCCGCCGGCGGTGGCAACACTACCAACAACCAAAGAAAATATGGAAAATATTTCAAGAAATATTCAGCTGATTTCAATGAATTAGAGTTTGGTTGGGCTTTATATTGTTCAGTCTTTGGGTGTAGATGAAGATATTTTAGTAGGGTGCCATTATTTGGCTTGGTTTGTGGATTAGGATTTTGTGTTTATTGGTAGGTTTGAGCATTGAAGGTGAAACTCTTTCGAATGTTTTTATTTAATCAGTTAAAAAAATTTAGATTTGAAAAGGAACAATATTCACATATTTGAAGCATTCAAGGTTAAAATGAATCTTCAAAAAATAAATTTATGATATACTAAAAATAAACTTTTATAGTATACTAAAAATAATATGAATGTTAGGGGTTTATCTTGTAATGAATATGGGTTTGCAGTATAATGATTTGTCAAATTATATATTGGACTACATGAACCCGCCTCATAGGCCCATGAGGTTTGCCCCTATAGTTCCTCCATCTTGCCTTCCTAATATGATGATCTCCACTGAGATTCGAATCCACGCCCTCTTATGTGAGTTTGCAATCAGGTGTCACTAGTCCACAAGGTCTTTGGCACACGAGAATCCTTAATTAGCTCAAAGAATTGTTGTTGGCAATTCCATAGATTGCATTTATTTTTTAGTTTACAAAATAATTTTTATTTAAAAAAAAAAAACATAAAAAACTAACGAATTACCAAAAGAAAGGAAAAAAAGAATTCCGACATGCCGGATTCGAACCAGCGACCTAAGGATTTCAGACGGCTACTAACCACTACAGTCCTCCGCTCTACCAACTGAGCTAAGGTCGGATGTGTTATTTTGTTTACAAGGAAACGTTCATAATATTGACTGAACCGTTCAAAATAGTTAATGAAAACGTAATCAGGCCATAACTAAAAATAACACAATTAACTGCCTAAACAATGTATCATGTATGGATAGATACTACATAAATACATTGTAACAGAATTAATAGTACTAAAAAAACTATCTAAACAAGTTAAATTCGTGTAATTAAATAAAAAATAATATGTACTTCGGATTTTTTTATTGACATGGTGGTTAGCCTTAAAAAAATTATTTTTCAATTTAAATTTAACAATTTAAATAAAATAAAATTTTAAAAAAAAATTGAAAACCCAACACCTATGTCCTTCGTCTTTGAGATTGAGACAATTAGACAAAGACACTCCCGCCAAAGACGAAGAAATAGTTTTAGTTTCTAAGCTAGAGACGAAGATATTGCTTCATCTTTAGGATGGAGACTTGGGGGATGGTTTTATTTTAAAAATTTTATTTTATTTAAATTGTTAAAATAAATATAAAAAATGCTAAATTTTACAATAATAATCATGTCAGTAGAGAACTTAGAGCATATATCACTATTGGTTTAATTGTATGAATTATTTATTGAATGACCATTCAATAACTATTTTGACCTTTATTCCAGATTTCCAGTAAAAAATATTAATGTATTTGTATTTATGTATATTTAGTAATAATTTAAAATCTTGATTAAGTTTTTGATTCCGTGAGATTCATATGTTCTTAATTTTCTTTGGTATAAAAAACATGTTACTGTCCCATATGGAAGGTCATGAGATCAAAGAGGCGATATTGACTTTCTGTGCTTCAATATAAGAACCAATATGCATAAATTATAAATATATTCACTACATCACAAACATTATAGCAAGTAAATACAACTCCAGAACTTCAAAGCTCCAACCACTTCACTCTTTGATAGAAAAATACTTTACAACTGCCATTGAAATGGACGAAACAGACATCAAGAGTATCCCCACTACAACCAATACAAGATAAGAACTGACCCTATTACATTATAGTCTGCGTACATTTTTCTTTAAGTACGCAGACTTAAAATACTTAAAATGTACGTGTACGCCTCCCGATTTATAGGCAGGATGTACGCTATGCGTGTGTGGACTACATTATGTTAAACCGGAGATGGCATCAACCTTGATGATTCCGCAGACTTAAATACTTAATCCCCAGATTTGATTGATGAGGCAATGAAGGATTAAAAATCGGCTAAACACTAATAGCCTTCGTTGCACCTCAGCAGGAAGGGCAGGTGGCACTAACACCTCTTCCAGCACCCGAGATTTGCATAATCCGAAGATCAGCACACACATTCATTCTGCTCATTAGAACTCGTGGAGAATAAAAACTTATTTAGGAAGGAGATCAAAAAAGCAAACATATCATGGCAGTCAATCACCAAAAGATAACACATTCACCATCAAATAGTAACTTCTGAGACAACACAAGAAAAAAACGTGAACAAGACTCAAAGTTGCGTTCATGACCTGGGCATATACAAGTCTGCTGTGACAACGACTCTAGGGTAACCAACATTATGTAAACTCCATTAGTCCATGGTAACTTCTGAGACAACAAGAGAAATAATGTGGATGAATCCAGTGAACAAAACTCAAGGTTGCATTCATGTCTTGGACATCAAAACTTATTTAAGCATGCTTTAAAAAGTCGCGACATCGTTCAAAATTACCATTGGAGAATCGGTTGTCAAAAAGCAATGATCTTGCTTTGTCCTTCACTAATTCAACCACTATATGATAACATTCATACTATGTAATACCTCCAAGAATAAAAAAGCCCTCATAAGTAAAAATTTCTACCAGTGCTCGAATTCAATCCCTACTATCAAAAGCATAGAGAAGTACAAGTGCTATCCAATATTCAAAACCATAAACAGACAAGCATGCTTTGTTGCTTGTGACATAAAGATTATACCACATATCACACATCAAAATGTTTCTCAACTTGCAAAACTAGGCGGAAACGAAGCCAAAAACTCGTCTTGCTCACCATTTTCCATTTCATTAGTCACTTTGCTGCGGCGAAAAGCTTACTAGCAATCATGGTATTATCAAGAAACGATGAATAAGGGTGACCCTCGGGTAAGAGCTCGCGATACATCTGGAAATGCTTCTGGGCTTCTTTATCTTTCCCCAACATTGTGTACATTATTGCTTGATAGAGATAAGGCCTGAAATCCGTGGGTTCCTCCTTTACCAATTCTTGATACACTTTCAATGCCTCTTCATAGTCATATTCAATAGCCCTAATTTGTGCCAATAAGAGCTTGAAATCCCTCAATTCGCCTTTTTTATCCTCACTTTTGCATAGTTTCATTGCTTTCACAATCCTCTCCTCAATTCCCTTCAACTCCTCAACTTGATCGTCCTCCGAAACCGCCGTTATAAGCCCGTGATAAGCCTCGACCAGTAAAGGCTCCTTCGCTAGAATCTCATTGAATCCCCTCCTCGCCGCGTCGAATTCTCCGGTGAGAACATACAAGTGGTTTCTCAACAGCGGCCACTCTGTCTCGCTCGGCTCCAGCTCGATTAACCTGTTCGCGATGCTAATGGCGTCGCCGATGTTTCGGTTCTGAATTTTACTCTCCATTAGGCTTTGTAACGCCGCGACGTCGTTAGGGTTCGCAGCCAAGCGTTCCTGGAGAGCCTTCTCGGTTTCCGCGTCGGAAACCGCACCGGAATCCGCGGTGGCCGGAGCTGAAACCGGGGCTGCAATGGCGGGGTCCGCTCTGAGGCAAAATCTGCCCAGGAAAACCGCGGCGGCCGCGACGGTGGTGACGACGGCGTAGGAAAAATGGGATTGGGTCAGTGTTTGGAGAATTCCCGGGGAAGATTTTAGGGTTTCTTGGTTTGCTGCTTTAGGAACGGAGAACTCCGGCGAGAATGACGATGAGGCTTTAATGGGCACATGCTGCGGCGGAGATGTGAAGGAGAGAGACGAAAGGCGTCGGGCTAGAACTGGACGGTGGTTATTGAGAGAAGGAAGAGAATTAAGGTTTGGTTTTGCAGAGAAATGGGTGAAGGCGTTCATGGCGACAGAAAGTTATGAGTGCTCCAAAACCTCGAGGAAGACGACGATAATGGAGGGTTTGATTTAACCCGAAATCAGAAAAGACGGCCCATTATCAAGATGAAATATGAAAATGGAGTTAATTGCGTTTTTAGCCCTCTGAGTCCAAATAAATACTGCGGACCTATATGAATAATTTTCAATTTTAATCCACCGTTAACACTTTTCTTTGCGTAAATCGTCAACATTAAAAATAAAATTTAAAAGTCGTGACCGATGCATAAATTATTGAGCTAATTACCGATTTGGTCCCTCGACTATTGGGATTTCACCACTTTGGTCCTCGACTATTTTTTTTGCCCAATTAAGTCCTCGACTTTGAAAAAATTAACCAATTTGGTCCTCCGTTTATTTTACCATTTGATATCCGTTAAATCGGGATCAAATTGGTAATTTTCACTATAGTCAAGGGACCATTTCAGTCAAAATTAATTACCGAAATGGTCCCTTGACTATAGCAAAATTACCAATTTGGTCCTGATTTAACGGCTGTTTAACACCAAAATAAACGGAGGACCAAATTGGTTAATTTTTTCAAAGTCGAGGACTTAATTGAGCAAGAAAAATTATCGAGGACCAAAGTGGTGAAATCCCAATAGTGGAGGGACCAAATCGGTAATTAACTCATCAATTATTTCTCACACGTTGAAAAATAAAGTCTTAATTTCCTTATTTTAACAATTATAAATGCACCATCAATGTCAACAATTCACATAATGAAAAGTTTGCAATGGATTAAAATTAAAAAGAATTCAATACTCTAAGATTAAATTTAGTAACATTAAGATTAAAATCAATGATTAAAATTAAAAATGAGTAATAGATACTATAGATGAACATGTACTACAATGTAATAGGGTCAATTGTATTAAAAAAGAAGAAGTAATAGATAGAGGCTAAATTTGGAATTAACTCTAAACAAATGCTAGCATCAAGAACTCTAATTAGTTTTCTAAGTTTTCATTTCCTATTTAAAAACTAAAATCATATTTAAGTTCAACTACTATTTAATGGGATAAGGTCAAATAAGTCCATCAACTCTAGAAAAAATGTAATTAAACTCCTAACCTTTAATTAGATACTTTAATTTTTCATAATTATGCAATTAAATTGATTAACAAGTTGCCTTCAAATAATTGGTAAGAAGATTTTTTTCTTTTTTAAAAAATCAAATTCAAATATAGTAAATAAATTTTTTTTAAAAAAATTACAAGAAGTTGCTTGTTTTTTTGGTCCAACTGTACGAAGAAGTTTACCTCACTTTTCTGTTCAATTGAAGGGAGAAAATCCAATCAAAAGTAGAACCATGCTCGACTTTTTCGTCGTTAGACAAAGAAATCGGCCATGCATGGTTCTTTTGCCCGGTTGGACAAAGAAACTTACTTGGCTTCTTTGCCTAGTTGGACGAGAAAGTTGGTCTGGATCCTCTGTCCAATTGGATGAAGAAGCTTGCTTGGCCTTTTCGTTTAGTTGAATGCAGAAGTCAACCTGGTTTCTTCGTCCAATTGGACATCAAAACTTATCAACTTCTCTATTGACGGAGAAACCAACAATATTTGCTATTATTATTATTTTGAGCTTACTTGTGAATTGATCTAATTACACAAATTAAAAATGTTCTTAGCTAAATTGCATACAAATGAAGATTAAAAATTCTAATTAATTTAAAAATAATTAAAAATTTCAAACTAGCCGAGGCCTGAGGAGGCCCAAGCCCAAGACCGGCCTTGTCATGACATGGGCAATCCAAGTTAAAGTAGGAATAAATAAATATGTGAAATAAAAGTTCGTGTGTAAGCATAATGCTTATTTATATCTAAAAACATAATAAGGCTTAATCAAAGTTATATCCTTGGTTTATATCCCTCTTTTTGTATGCTAATAAATGTATACATTTTGCTTTAAATGTTGCACACTTCAATGTTTATTAGACAAAATTGTCCCTACTATATTATTGTTATACAAAACTATTCTTACACTGTTATAACACCGTTACTTTTAACTCCATCATTATTACCATACACCTATATCTATCATATCTTTTCCTATTCTTTAATTATCATTTTATTAAAATCATTATATAATTAATTTGATGTTTGATTATATTTTAATTAAATTTCTATTAATGGTAAGGCATACGGCAAACACAAGTGGAACTTTATTCTTGATATCTAGCTCCCTGTCCCTTTGACCACCTTGGCTACTTGGTCGTTGTTGTTATATTTGTGAGAGTAGATTGAGATGCAGCAAACAATAGTGTTTCTTAGCTTGATAGCGCTCATTCTTATTTTCCTCAGACTTAAAATCCTCTTGTCCTGCCCATAGAATGTAGACGGAAGATGTTCAGGGTGACATGTAATCCCGGCCTGATTTAAAAGCCTGTGGTGTGCATTCTAGCATGAAGCTAGGAATTCACCTGAATGGGAAGTACGTACAAGATGAGTTGTTAATTGCTGAAGTACTGTGGAACCAACGTTATGGAGACATCTGATGTAAGAAGTTGAGGGACAACGAAGCCAAACAAAGATGACATATTGACATTGCTTCCTTTGGACGGTAGCACTCAATGGTATTATCTTCGCACTAGTTCTAAGCTCTGATTTTGTGGGTCTACATCACATCACCAACTTGGATTATTGCACTAGTTTTCACACGCCTAAACTTTAATGCATAAAATTTTGATGAAAAATGATATTTGTACTCTCAATTTCTACTCTTAATATTTACTCTCTCACAAATTAAATCTTAGATGTAGATAACTTTTCTTGGACCCACAAGATGAAATATGTTCATCCATGCTTACAAGAGTATAATTGATAGAGTATGTACAATTTGAGAATCTCCATAGTAGAACTCAATTTTTATTTAAGTTTATGATGAACTTTCCGGTAATACGTATATTATATATGAACTTTAATACTAGCATTACTGCGTGAAGGTTTTTTTTTCCAACTTGCCGTAGTCGTATGTCGTAGACAAATGTAAGTCACACTTGCGCTTGTCCCATACAAGAATACATACAAGAAATGCAATTTGTACTTGCGTTTATTGTATATTAGGTAAAAGAAATTTGAAAATTTGACAAACTCAAGTGGGGCTCATGTTTTTTTTTTGTCTAAAAACTCAGTCCCAAACAAGTTTTTCATTTTTTTTGTCTAAATTTTAAAGTAGGCCATTTGTGTCTATTCCTCCTGAAAATTACCCATTTCAATAAAAAAACGCAACACACCAACAAATGCACACTCAACAACTACAATTTTGATGCTAAAGGCAAGAATCCTCGACTAATGTGGCTTTTTTGTGGGGCCAAGCATGAGGTGGAGGAAAGAATGTATAGGATAGAAAAATGTGATGAGCTCTTGCAAGTATAGTTGCAAAAATTGGTCAAGCCGGCCGCCTAGGCCGAGGTGAATTACCTCCTAGGCGGCCGTCTAGGCGCCCAACTCAACCTACTCGATCGAATTGGCGGTGAACTCAGAAAAATTTGGCCGAGTCAGCCTAGCTAATTTATATATATATATATATATATATATATATATATATATATGCCAAGCACCTTGGCTCTCCCATCTAGGAGGTCATGAGTTTAAACCTTAGCAAAGGTGATACTGAGTCTTTGTGCTAGGCGCTACTCTACAGCCCGGCATCTAGTGCCTACTACATACGTATAGTATGTATGAACTTTAATACTAGCATGACTGCGTGAAGTTTTTTTTTTTTTAGAATACATACGAGAAATGCAATTTGTACTTGCATTTATTGTATATTAGGTAAAAAAAATTAGAAAATTTGACAAACTCAAGTGATGATCACATTTTTTTAGGGTCACACTTGTGTGAGACCGTCTCACGGATCCTAATTTATGAGACGGGTCGGGTCGGGTTGAAGCGTCATTCAAATGTCATACTTATATATGTTCAAATATAATACTAATCAAGAATACAATTTTTGTTACTTATAAGAGAAAAAAGTAATACATTTTTTATAATAAGTAATGTTGACAAGTGTCTCTTACTTATAAGAGAAAATATAATACTTTTGAGAAAAAATGTAATACTTTTAAATTGAAATGTAAAAGTATTATATTTTCCGTTAAAAGTATTACATTTACTCTTATAAGTAACAAATTTTTATTCCTGATTAGTATTACATTTGAGCATTTAAGTATGACATTTGTGTGTATAAGTATTACACATGCATATTGACTCGACCCGACTCGACACGTCTCACGGAGAGACGGTCTCACACAAGTTTTTGCCTTTTTTTTTTTTTTTTTTTTTTTTTTAACCAAAAACTCAGTCCCAAACAAGTTTTTCATTTTCTTGTCTAAATTTTAAAGTAGCCCATTTGTGTCTATTCCTCATGAAATTTACCCATTTCAATCAAGAACACACCAACAAATGCACACTCAACAACTTCAATTTTGATGCTAAAGGCATGAATCCTCGACCAATATGGTGGATTGGGTTGGTAATGACACAACGTGCAATCATGCTATACAATCTAAAGAGCACCACCATTTGTGATTATTTTGTGGGGCCAAGAATGAGGTGGAGGAAAAAACGTATAAGAGTGAAAAATGTGATGAGCTCTTGCAAGCACGGTTGCAAAAATGGGCCAAGCCGGCCGCCGAGGAGAATTACCTCCTAAGTAGTCACCTAGGCGCCCAACTCAGCCGACTTGCTCGAATTGGCGTTGAGCTCTGCAAAATTCGACCGAGTCGGCCTAGCTAATTCTTTTAATTATATATATATATATATACACGTGCACTGTTTTTCTTTGACTTTTTTTTTTAATAGTTAGTCGCCTAGGCGCTAGGCGCTACTCTACCACTGAACTAGCATCTAGTGCCCAAGGCCGGATTTTGGGATGTGCAAACTAGGCTACAGCACAGGGCCCCAAATTTTAGAGGGCGCAATATTTAATTTTTACCTAGCTAGTTAAGACATTTAAAAATAACAAGTTTGCAATTAATTTTAAAAGATTCTAAATTGAGAAATGGTAAAAATACAAGTTTATTGTATTTTGTACGTGAGATCAGAGGTTTGAATCTTGCTTGCTGCCCCACCTTTCTGTATTGGTTTTAAAGATTACGCTTTTGGTAGGGCCTTATTTATTTACAAGAACAGGACTGCAAAAATCAAAAAACCGGTCTTGCTAGGGCCTACTGCAACCATGTTTGCAAGTAATGGTTTTTTTTTTGTGCGATTCACTAAACAAATTTAAAACAACCCATTCTAGTGCACATTGTGTGCACTAGATGTGGCCACTGGCGTAAACCTTTTTTGTGCCACTCCGTTTTTTTTTTTTTTTTTTTCCTTGGAGCTACTAACATTATTATTTGTTCTTCAACCTTGATGACAGTCTGTTGCTTGGGAGTTTCTTGATGTTGATTGTAGCATGTTGGAATTTCACACCATCTCATCCATAACATGTCCTCTTCATATCTACTAACATTATGATATTTTTGAAAGAAAAGTAACTAGTAATCCCAAGGCAAAAACTGTTCCATCAAAAGTTTTTTCATTTTCCTCCATGTTTTCACTGAGCATTTGCCTTGTCTTGTTCTATTGTTCTGAATAGTCTTCCACCACTCAAGAGCTCTTCCACGCAGCATATGGCAATAAATTTTACTTGCTTATTTTCAGGAACTTCAAACATGCCAAGATAGTTATTATCAACTTATGAACACCAATCCAAGAAGGCATCCGAATCTAAATATCTATTAAAAGTTGGTAGATCATGCTTTGGATGGTACTGGCTTTGCATGGGAAATTTTGATGTTGAGTTTCATTCTCAGAATCATCACTATTATTATTATTTTGAAGTGATTGTTCTGCTTGCCGACGTTGTTGTCTTGTTGAAGAGTACATCCGTTTGCATGATTTACAAGTGGGTCTCTTTCATGGTTGGTAGCTTGAGGAGCTCCATTACCATTTATACAAAAGCTAATATCAGCAAGAAGATTGCGTATATCGAGTAGCTCACGATTTACATTTTCTTCTGCTTTAGAAAATTTGTCCAAAGGGCATCCACTCCACTACCACCGCCGTTGAATGGGTTGCTACCCTTGTTGTTGATACTGCCTTGCGCCATATTGGGTCGTGACAAGTGGAGAGGGCTATGTCGCCTAGCTAGGAACTTGGCTCTGAATACAAATGATGTAGGACAAGGGAAACAATGCCAACAAGTGACAAAGAGAGAAAACTTTCAAAGAACCAAATTAACTCAGAAACTTTCAAATTGTATTCAAAACTAAAGTTTCAGGATACAAAGTTGTTTAAATAGGAAACTAGAAAAACTGAAGAGTTGCAAAAATTAAAAACATGCATGGAAACTATAAAATAAACATAATCTGAATTGGAAATATAAATAATATTTAAAGCTAATCCAAATTTTCAATAAAAGTAGCCATGAAAACTCCATATCTCTTAAACTTCCTGCATGTGACCATTGTACTGTTATTTCCTCAAATCATGTTCCGATCCGCATCATCAACCTGCTAGAGTTGCCAGGTATATATGTATACTAATTCATTTCAAAATTATACTAATCCAAGACCATGTTTCTACATTTTGACAGGTGAAATTATTAGTCACTAGTAGGACCATATTTAATTTTTAAGGCAAGGCCATTGCACCATTAGTTGAGCCAAAACTAACCACTACTTACTACGTTATTTTAGGTGGTGTACTTCAAAAGAATTTGGCTATGTAGCCAGTCATGTCTTAAAGGCATACAAGGATCAACTTGACAATATGAAAGACAACACTCATGTATGTATCAAGATACTTATATTCTTATACACACAGTATAATCATATGAAAACGAGTTGGATGAGTTACCAGATTACTGCAAAGCAAGGAAGCACGTTTGGATGACGAAGTCTCCTCTGATTATGTATGAGATTGTAGAGTGGCACTTACCGGACAGAGTTCTCTGTCAGTTTGCCAAATTCAAGCAGTCGCCACCGGCCAACTTTGACACCGGAGTAGACTTGCACAAGATTGATGGAAGAGGGAAAAAGGGCACAGACTGGAGCACTAGGCACATGAAATACTTGCTAGAATGGGAAAGCCGTGAAGAAAATATTGTGAATGCAGTGCCTGATGATGATGATAATGACCAAACGTGGTTAGAAGAATATGTGAGATGGTATAGCTTGATTGCACCACAGAATTGAAGTTGTTTCAGACTTTCAGTGCAAGGATGGTGCAGTATGTGTGCATCAATACTGAAGGAAATACTTGTCTTGCAAGCTAGAAGGGTAATGTATAAGTGTGGACAAAAAGGCATACTCAAGTTACTGAGGAAGTTTGAGTTAGTAATAAATATTATGGAAAATTGTAATTTATTCACCTCCATAATATGTCAATTATCAATGTCATCTCTGAATTATTAGTGTGTAAATATTGCCCCTTAATTTTCAAGACGATACATGTATTGCCCCTCCCAAGTGTATATGTTGCCCCTCAATTTTTAAAACGGTACATATATATTGTACCTCCCGTACGGTACGAGAGGAGTAATATATGTACCATATATACTCCTTTAAGGTAATTCTACTCTATTTCACTCAATCTTGTATTGGTGCAGAGTGCAAAAGCTAGATCTATAAGTGATTTATACCATTTTAGGAAGTGTAGAATCTTTCGTTTTGTAACACTAGTGGAATGAAATTTAATCTAATGTGTTATATATTTGACTACTTTGAATGTAAAACTATATACATGATCTTACATATATAAATATACTTGTGATCAAAATATGCATGCTAGTTATGGTTCAATTTTGTTTTGGTGATTTTGTTCAACTAGCTAGTGGTCACAGTGGACATGGTCAATGTCTTTGGGCTGGGTAGAAAATGAAGATATTATAAGAAAAAGGGAAAAACATTACATAAGTTTTGGAGACCTTTAATTTGTTTATTTTATTTATTAGATGAGAATAGAAAATTTGCATGAAAATATTTTGAAAAAATGTGTGGGAATTGGGATAAAATAACCAATTCCTATATTAGAAAGTCAGGGGAAAATGATGATAAATAATGGCACAACAACACAAGGATAAAAGAAGTTATCCACTTAATTTCTTAAATATTGTTTTCAAAAATTTTAAATTCAATTTTTTATTATTAATCGAACTTTTAATATAATGTACGTCTAAATATACAAAATTTCCCATTAACAATAAATTTAATATAAAAATTAATTGTAAACATATAATTCGAATTTGATATGAAAGAATAAAATAAGATTGAGAAATTATTTGTCAATAGTTTCCATCATATTTCTATGTTCCTTTTTCTTATATTTTCTCTTCCATTATCTTCCCACGCATGTTTTACCCACCTAAATTAAACAACCAGTTTTGTTGTATCAGGGCTCGTTTACTAACTGAAAATTTTTCTCCAATTTTCTGGAAATTTGGAAAACTGAAAAACAGAAAACAAAAAACATGTTTACTAACACAGTTTTTCATTTTGAAAACATGAAATAATTTTTCAGTTTTCTAAAAAACTGATGAAACACTATATAAAAACTGTTTTCTAAATGGAAAACAGAATCAACTATCATCTATTAGACTATATGTCACTATAATCACATTATCACCATTATCTACTTACATATTTATTCATTACTATGATTACATTTATTATCATCTTCTTTTACTTATCATCATCTTCTATCTTTTCTACTTACATTACTTATTTAATCGTAACTTATTTGATTATGCTTAAAATTATACATCATTCACATTATCAAAATTAAAAATTGAAATCGATACCACGTTTTATATTTTGATTGAACTTAATTGATTATTGGTTTTGGTCCAGATATCAGATATCGAAATTTCATTTACTATATTAGAAATCAAAATAAAAATTATATATTACATACATGTCATTCAAATGAATATATCCAAACATATTTTAAATATTAGATCAAAAAATATTAATATTATATAAACTAAATTTTTTGTGAACTTAATAGGTTATTGGTTCAGATATATTTTTATTTATGTTATATACAGATATAAATTTGGTCCAGATACCAAATTTAATTTTTTTTTTTTTACATATATTGGACATAAAAGTAAAAAATATATTTATTCTATTTAAACCAAATATATTTTAAATATAAGGTCTAATAATCACTTGAAATTAAACTTATTGTTAATTTTATAACGTTAATCTAAAAAAATAAATTTGAAAAATAAGTGTTAGTAAACAAGTTTTCTAAACAGAAAACAGAGAATGAAAACTGAAAAATTGAAAAACAAAAAACAAAAAACAATTTTTTGTTAGTAAACAGGCCTAGTTACCTAGAATTTATAGTTTTCATATTGTGTATTGTAGAGGTATAACAATGTTTGTGTTTTAACCTCCTTTTTTTTTTTTTTTTT
>CM008337.1:34144090-34154258 GCA_002525835.2 Ipomoea batatas | reverse complement strand
GATTGCCTAAAATACACAGAACGATTACCTAGAAGGCTAGAATACACAGAATTCAACTCCTAACATTTTGGTACGGGTGCACAATGCATTGTGCACCCTAGTCCACGATATAAATTGCCTGGCTTGTTCCTAGCTTATGAGGTGGTATTTCCGATTTTCGTTAGTACTGCCCCATAAGAAGCCTCGATCTCATCCTTTTATCAATTGCTTCTAATATCCCTGTTCGAAGAAGCATTGTTTGCATGGCATAGTAGGGTATCGAACTAAGCGCTGATTAGGTAAGGACACAACGACCTGGTAGGGTTAGGAGTTCTATTTTCCACCCTTCAAGTCTCGCATCCAATCTCTCGATTATGGTTCCAAAGAGGTTATTCCAAAGTCCAAACCCTTCCGTGGATAGATGGAACTCCTAGGTATCTTGCGACCTAGGTATGCCAGTTAGGGGTGTGCAATTTGATTCGATTTTTTCGAGCGGAACCATACAGAACTCATAATATAACAAAAATCGAATCGAACCAAACCGAATACTGTTTGATTTTAAAATAAATATATAATAATAATAATAATAATAATAAGTAAATCCAAGTCCCTTGATGCCTGCCCCGTCGTTCAGTTCCTATTCTTACTGGTATTTCTCTTAAATTTTTTATTTGATTTCTTCTGTGACTTGTTCTCTACTTTGCACTTTTCTTGTTTGCCTCTATTGTTCTTTACCTCACAATTATATCTAACTTAAGTTATTCTTACAATATTCAATATTTTCCTTAATTTCATGTTTCTATAAAATTAATGTGCTTTAACATCATTCTAATTTTGATTTTCCGTGCACTGAAAAATAATATTCCAGTGCACTAGCAATGATGAACTGTGTCCAAAAATTAACTATACAATACTTGACACTTGTTATCCAAATATTAACTGTATATACAAATAGATGATTCTTCATCTTGTCAATAAAACATTCCAAATGAAGCAACTGAAGAGTCGGTTGTGCAAAAAAAAAAAAAAAAAAAAACTGATGTTTGGTAATTAGTACTTAGTAGTGTATTTGAACTTTGGATTGTTATTTTGTTATATAATATTTAGACTTTGGATTTGGACTATGTGAATATGTATAGTTTGGTAGTGTGTTTGTAAATTAGAAAATATTAAAATTTGGGTTTCTTAAACTGAATCGAACCAATTCTGAACCGAAACCAAACTTTTTCAAATCGAATCGAAACCGAACCGAACTATAATGTTAAAGTGAATGGTATCATTTAAAAAAAAAAAAAAAAAAACTAAACCGAATCCCGAAATGCACACCCCTAATGCCAACTAAGTTTGTGCTCGATCTGGCTTCATCGGTTGAAACCTGTTTAGAGAAATAAATCTAAGACTTGTGTAGGTTAACCCTTTGTCCCGAGGCACAGCTAAACTTGTTCAGATACTCCTTAGTCGTCATAAATTGGGTCCTGCGTAGCTTTAACAAAGAGAATTATATCGTCAGCAAAAAACAAATGTGACAAGTTAGGACCATATATAGCTGGAGGTGCGGATTCTTCCCATTTCCCTCGTTGGACTTCTTCTCTAATGTGGTGGTTAAGTATTTCCATGCAAAGGCAGTGTTGCAAAAATCCCGCCTAGGCGCCGATTAATCCCCGCCTAGGCGCTAGGCGTTGGTCGATCGCCTAGCGTATCACATTAAATGGTGGTCTAGGCGGTTGGCCGGCTAGGCGTCCGCCTAGGCCGCCTAATCTCCGCCTAAGCCGCCAAAGCACCGCCTAGGCGTCGACTAGACCGACTAGGCACCGACTAGGCCTTCTAGTCAGTTGATTAACTATTGTTCTTTTTTTTTTTAAAATGGGTTATTTCACTCAAAACAACATCGTTTTGAGCGAAATAATCCTAAATTATACAAACTTTAGATATTTTTTAGGTTAATATTTAATATTTTAGTATTAACTATTAAAGTATTATATAATTTATAATTATTAGTCTTTAAAAAATTAGAAATACTTAAACAAAATTTTAAAAAATAAAAAATACACGGACGCCTAGGCACCGATTAATCCCCGGCTAGGCGTCCTAGGCGCTAGGCGCTGCCCAAGCGCCTAGCGATTTTTTCAACCATGTGCAAAGGACAAAAAGGTAAGGGGAGATAGATTCCCCTTGTCTAATCCCTCTCGAGGGTCAAATCTAATCAAGTTGCTTGTCGCCATAATATTACGAATCTAGTCTTGTTTCATTAACACTTCATTCAAGGTATAGCTCTTGTCAAGTCTATCGTAAGCCTTTTCAAGATCAATTTTCACTACCATAAATTTCTTACCTCCCTGGGCATTGCGCATGGTGCGTGCACTGTGAATGACTTCTTGGTAGATCAATATATTGTCAACAATTTGCCTACCCGGAACAAAACTGCTCTATTAAGGTCCAACAAGGTCCTTGAGAATGGGTTTGATCCTATTTGTAATGGTCTTGGTGATAAGACACATCCTACCGTCTCTAGGGTAAGAGCAATGAGGTAACGAACCCTTAAATTTGGTGTCCAAACAAAAATATATATGTTTCAATTTAATTATTTATAACGTATTTAATCTAGGGTAAGAGCAATGAGGTAACGAACCCTTATATGTTTCAATTTAATTATTTATAACGTATTTAATATTCAAAATATTAATTTTTATAAGTGTGCACAATAATTTGTAATTTGTGCTTTCAATAATAATTTTTTTTCTCAAAGAAAAAACAATTCGTCAATTCTTATTCTCTTTTTACACCAACACTTCATTTTAATTTATATAATATTAGTCCGTGCATCGCACGGGGCAATAGCTAGTTACTCCTAATTATGTTAGATTTTTAATAAAAGTTATATATAACTTATCAAAGTGGTTGACTGGTTGGTAAGATGCATACCTCTAAGATTTGTTATAAGCATCACTAAATTGTGCTCCATCATAAACCAATCAAAAGCAAAATCAAAAGAAGGGTGAAAAGTGAGAAAGATCAGAGAAGCAATATAATATAATAATGGGAAACATGAACATGTATTTGATATTTGCATTGCTAATAACCATAGGAGAAATGAATTTGTCAAATTCAATAACTGATGAAGAAGAATCAAAAATATTTCGTGATTTTGTGGAAGTAATCGGGGATTCTTTTATGTTTAACGATTGAGTGTGCCCGAACGATGCAGAAATACCTTCGAATAAATGCGCAATACAAATCGCTAAAATGGTGAAACAAGATGGACGTACACTTGCCAAAGAATTGCCTACTAAACAGTGCTGCTCGGAGCTTCTAAGTTTTGGAGTGCGTTGTTATTATCAGTGGATGAACTATGAAGTTGCTTCTTTGCCGACGGCCCAAGAGCGTGATTTTTTTTACAAATTCTGTTGAATTTTTAGTAAATATTGGCACCTACCGTATGGACTGGTTGTCAACCTAAAGTGCTCTAAAACTTTATATTTAGATGGATGGGATTTTTTTTTTTCCTTAATGCATTAACCTGCAGTAATTGCCCAATTTTATTTCTCTAATTTATTATGTTATTGCGGAACATAGACCACCCTCTTGGTCTTTGCAACGGTACGCGACGTCTCGTCATAAGATTGACAGATCATATCGTCGAAGCAAGAATAGTTGATGGGACACATGAAGGAATCAAAGTTCTTTATCCCCAGAATGTCTTTCAATTCTTCTGATATGAGATTGCCTTTCAAGTTTCAGCGTAAACAATTCCATTGATGCTCGCAGATGCCATTAATTCACGGTCAATTGTACGTGACTTTTTCTCAAGTCACCCATCTTGATGTCCTGGAGGTGTTAGCGCTAGACGGTGATGGACAAGATTTTGTATTGTTAGTACTACGTACCAATGTCGTCTTTGTGTACCAATGTGTCTACAAAGAGATTTTCAATAATGTGTAATTCGAACTAGTGATATTATATATTATTTTCAAAGAGCAAATCTACCCAAGTTAAACAAATCATAAACACTGATATATATAAAAGTAGAATTTATATGATTTTTTTTTTGGATCGGAAGGGGATGGGAAACCCTGGCACTACACTTAAAACACACGACGCAGCGTGGTTATTTTGTCATTAGCAACGATATGATAGTCTCCAAACGAGGCGGTGGAAGCTCAAACGCACTCCATTCCATGTCCTGGTACTCTCGGAGGCACCCATGTTGGTGAGAGGGTCTGCCACCATGTTTTCCTCACGGAAAATGTTCCTGATCTGAAACCAATCTTCCGGAATCTCTTCTACCGATCTTTCATATTCGCAACAGTACAGTCTCATAAATGGGACCTCTCAAAGTGTTTTGTTTAGTAATCCATTTAATGACTTCCTTAGCATCCGTTTGTACTTCAAGGTCGCGTATGCCTCTTTCCCAAGATTGTTATGTCATGGACCTGAACCCTGTTGGAAGATCCAATTCAAAATTCAGAAGACAGAAGCTAGCTGAAATATCGTTACTTAGCCCCAAGGGCATTTTTGTAGTTTCTCCTCTTTTCAGTCTGTTATAACTGCTCGCTGTCAGGCTGTTATAACCGTTCCTTTCATGTATATAAACAGAGCTTTCCCTTTCTGCAAAGCAATAAGAATACAGTTCAGTTTTCACAGATCTTTGACTCAAAAGCTACACAGCATCTTGTTTCTTGTTATGCACTGATTTCCATCATGGTATCAGAGCTTCATCGAAGCTATGCCGCAGCGGTGATGGCTGAACACGATGAAGGTTTCTCTTTCGAAGGTCAAGCAGCAGGAGCTTCGAATCCAAATCAATCTTCGAATCAAAATCAGAATCCAAACCAGCGCACTGATGAGTTCGACGATCCGCTTTACCTACATATTACGGAGAATCCAAATCTTATTCTGGTTTCTCCACCGCTGTCAAAAATCAATTACAGTTCCTGGAGTCGAGCGATGAAGATTGCGCTCGAAGTTAAGAACAAATTCGGTTTCACTGATGGAAGTATCACGAGGCCGGATGAAGCTGATCCAAAATACGCAGTCTGGAAAAGATGCAATAATATTGTGTGTTCTTGGATCTACAAGTCTCTCAGCCCGACGATTGCAGAAGGAGTACTCTACCTTGATGTCGCAGCAGACATATGGAGTGTTCTCAGGAAGAGGTATTCTCAAGTGGATCCTCATCGAATAGCTGAGTTGCAGAATGAAATATTCAGATGCTCACAAGGTAACCAATCCATTAATGAATACTTTACTAAAAGTAATGCCTTATGGATGCAACTGAATGCTATGAGGCCTATCCCTACCTGTGAGTGCATTCCTAATGGTGCTTGTACTCTGGCAAGCAAGATCCAAAAGGAAAAAGAAGAGGATCAGATTATCAGATTTCTAGAAGGTCTGAATGAGGAATATGAGAATATCAAATCTGGAATTTTGGTTATGGAGCCCATTCCCACTCTGGAAAAGGTGTTGAATATGGCACTGAAAATGGAAAGAAAGCTTAAGAACTCCATCTATACAAAAGGAAGTGATCTTACTCAAACAAATGCAGTGCAGAACTGCACAGAAGAGCAGTCAGTAGTGGCAGCAACCAATTCCTTTAACAAAAGAAGATTTAATGCTAATTCAGGGAAGAGTGTTCCCAAATGTACTTTCTGTGGTATGCAAGGTCATACTATTGAGAAATGTTATAAGAAACATGGCTATCCTGCTGGATGGGTAGCTGGTTACAAATCTAAAGGGAGGCAGACTCAAGAAATACAGCAGAACTCCAACAGCTATGCTTCTGTTAATCACATTGGTGATGTTGGACTCTCCACTGAACAGCTCCAGAAACTCATGACATTGCTACAAGGTCAAGGTAATCAGGCTTCTTCCAGTGCTGTTGTGGCAGTCACCAATGCTGGGCTCAGACCTGATTTTAAGTACTCAACAGAAAATGATCACAATGAAGGCAGGTCTATCTCTAAACCTTCTGTTAATGCTGTCCTAAATCTTTCAAATGTCTGGATTTTAGATTCAGGGGCAACTGATCACATTGTGTGTTCCTTAGAGTACTTTGATGTCTATACTGCTGTTCATGGCCTATTGGTTAAATTACCTAATGGAGATAAAGTGGAAGTCACTCATGTAGGTCAGGTTAAACTACACATGGACATAATCTTGCAGAATGTGTTGCTTATTCCATCTTTCACCTTCAATATCATATCTGCTAGCAAGTTATTGAGACAATCTGATTGTGAAATTGTTATGAGGGCTGATTCTTGTACCCTTCAGGGGCAGTCTGGAATAATGGATGGTTTTGCTAGTGAGAGAGATGGATTGTACCTGATCACCAAGCCTCCCACCAAGAAGAGAATAAATTGTCCTAGTTCTAGTAATTCAAATTCTGTTTGCAGTAATCTTTCCTCAGAATTGTGGCACACTAGACTAGGGCATTTTCCTGTAAATAAAATGAGTTTGTTGAAAGGAATAAAAGTTGTTCTTCCTCAGAAATGCAGTTCTGATTTTGTATGTGACACTTGCCACTTTGCTAAACAAAGAAGATCTAACTTCCCTACTAGCACAACCACAACAGACAGAATTTTTGATTTAATTCACATGGATGTGTGGGGACCTTTTTCAGTAGCTTCCATGAGAGGGGAGCATTATTTTCTAACAATTGTAGATGAACACAGCAAGTTTACCTGGTTACACCTTATGAGACACAAATCAGAAGTACAAAACATCTTTCAGAACTTCTATAACTATGTGCTGACTCAGTTTGCTATTAAAATCAGAACAGTAAGAACAGATAATGGTGGAGAGTTCATGCTAAGTAATTTCTTTAATAGCAAAGGAATCATACATCAAAGAACCTGTGTTTATACACCCCAGCAGAATGGAGTGGCTGAGAGAAAACACCAGCACATATTGAACATTGCTAGAGCCTTAAAATTCCAATCTGGGATGACTGATGAATTCTGGGGACATTGTGTTCTCCATGCTTCTTTCTTGATTAACAGATTACCTACTGAGGTTCTTCTTGGAAACAGTCCCTATCAAATACTATATGGCAAAGATGTTGACTACAATCAGCTAAGAACCTTTGGGTGCTTATGTTTTGCTGGAACTGTTGCACAAGGAAGAAATAAGTTCCAGCCAAGGGCTAGAAAGTGTGTCTTTCTGGGGTTTCCAGCCACTGTAAAGGGATACATTGTGTATGATTTGAAAGATAAAAGCATTTTTGTGTCAAGAGATGTTCACTTCTATGAACAGGTTTTCCCACTCAAGATCACTGAGGAAAGCTCACAGTCTAAATACAGTGGTGACAGATCCAGAATGGGTAATCCCTCTCTTCCTTTAATTCCTATTGATACAGTATCTGATTCTTGGGATTTTTCAACCAGGTCAAGACATCTGATCAGGCTCATCACAGTGATGAAGCAGTAAGGACAAGTAGTCACATTGATCAGTCACCACTCCATTCTGATGAACAACCAAGCCCCAGTCCAGCTGATTTTTTAAGACAGCCATCTCCTGAGGGAAACCCATCAAATAGTTACACTGAGCAATCCCAGTCTGAAAGGGTCTTAACAGATGACTGCACTGACCTACCACAGGCTAGAAGATCAACAAGAACAAGGGTCATGCCTAATAGGTTGCAAGACTATGTTTGTCACTCCTACAAGATAAATCCTGCTGATGACAGAACTTCTCCACACTCTATTGCTAAGGTAATTTCTTATGATCAATTACCTCTCAAGCATAGGATTTGTGCTGCCTCTATAGTATCTATGCCTGAACCTCAATCATATAAAGAGGCTGTTAACAGTGAAGAATGGAGGCAAGCTATGCATACAGAAATAGAAGCCTTAAATCAGAATGATACATGGCTTCTGACTGATTTACCAGCAGGGAAAACTCCCATTGGTTGTAAATGGGTTTACAAGATCAAACATAGGGCTGATGGATCTATTGAAAGGTACAAGGCTAGGTTGGTGGCTAAGGGTTATACTCAACAACTTGGGGTGGATTACATTGAGACTTTTTCTCCTGTGGCCAGAATGACAACCATTAAAACCTTTCTGGCAGTAGCTATTGCAAAAGGCTGGGATATCCAACAACTTGACATCAACAATGCTTTCCTACATGGGGATCTAGAAGAAGAGGTCTATATGGTGCTGCCACCAGGGTTTCAGACAGATAAACCTAACCAAGTCTGCAAACTAATGAGGTCTTTGTATGGGTTGAAACAGGCTAGCAGACAGTGGAATGCAAAATTGACAAAAGCCCTACAAGACAATGGTTTTAAACAGTCAGTTGCAGATCCTTCCTTGTTCACCAAACAATCAGAGAAGTCATTTCTTGCCCTTCTAGTATATGTTGATGACATACTTGTTGCAGGCACAGATTCCAATCAGATTAAGGTCCTCAAACAGCTATTGGATAAGTCCTTTAAAATCAAGGACCTTGGTAGCCTAAACTATTTTTTGGGCATTGAGGCTTTCAGAGATTCCAAGGGCCTCAATATCTGTCAAAGAAAGTATGCCTTGGAGATCCTGCAAGAGAATGGATTCTTGGAATCAAAACCCTCAAAGACACCATCTGTGCCAGGCCAGAAGTTAAATAACACAGAAGGAAACTTACTTGAACAGCCTGAGGTTTTTAGAAGATTGGTTGGCAAGCTCCTTTACTTGACCAATACCAGACCTGACATTGCACATGCTGTTCAGCAGCTAAGCCAGTTTGTGGATAAGCCAAGAGATACCCATCTGGTTGCAGCTCACAGGGTGCTTAGATACTTGAAAGCATCCCCTGGAAAAGGTCTCTTCTACCCTGCAAATCATCAGTTTAAGCTTCAAGGATTCTCAGACTCTGATTGGGCTAATTGCACAGAAAGCAGGAAGTCCATCACTGGCTATTGCATCTACCTTGGAGAGTCCTTGATCTCCTGGAAAACAAAGAAACAAGCTACTGTTTCTAGATCTTCATCTGAGGCAGAATATAGAGCATTGGCATCCACCACCTGTGAAATCCAATGGCTTATATATCTGCTGGCAGACCTCAATTCAGCAGTAAACTGCCCAGTTCCCTTGTTTTGTGACAACAATTCTGCAGTAGCAATAGCTGAGAATCATGTTTTTCATGAGCGAACAAAACATATAGAAATCGATTGCCATGTTGTCAAGCAAAAGGTTAATGAAGGAGTGATCAAACTTTTGAGCATCAATTCCCACAACCAAGTGGCAGATGGCTTCACCAAAGCCTTGACTAAACCTATGTTTGATGCCTTCCATGCTAAGCTGGGCCTTCAAGACATTCACGCTCCAGCTTACGGGGGGATGTTGGAAGATCCAATTCAAAATTCAGAAGACAGAAGCTAGCTGAAATATCGTTACTTAGCCCCAAGGGCATTTTTGTAGTTTTTCCTCTTTTCAGTCTGTTATAACTGCTCGCTGTCAGGCTGTTATAACCGTTCCTTTCATGTATATAAACAGAGCTTTCCCTTTCTGCAAAGCAATAAGAACACAGTTCAGTTTTCACAGATCTTTGACTCAAAAGCTACACAGCATCTTGTTTCTTGTTATGCACTGATTTCCATCAAACCCGGGTTCATATTCACAATTTTAAAATTCGTTGTTCACAATTTTAAAACTATATAGAGTTCTAAAACTGTGAACATAGAGTGCTAAAACTGTGAAGCATAGTTTGCGATACTCCTTTTAATTGCTTTCGATCGCCTCCATTTCCTCAATGTTCTCATGGCATATCATCCACAACAGCATCTTCATCTTCTCCCAGATCATGGACCATTCTCTGTCCGGCACAACAATGTTGAAGCCATTAATCAGTTTGTAAGCTGATTTAATGGACTACTTACTGTTGGTTCGTGTTTCCAGTAGAACTTAAATTATTTATAACGTATTTAATTTAATTTATTACATACTCTTAATTAATTATGTTAGTTCTTTAATAAAAGTTATAACTTATCAAAGTGGTTGGTAGAATGCATGCTTCTAGGATTTGTTATAAGCATCAATAAATTGTGCTCAGCTCCATCATAAACCAATCAAAAGCAAAAGAAAGTTCAGAGAAGCAATATAAATTATAATAATGGGAAACATGAACATCTATTTGATCTTTGCATTGCTACTAACCATAGGAGAAATGAATTTGTCAAATGCAATAACTGATGAAGAAGAATCAAAAATATTTC
>CM008337.1:34077161-34088054 GCA_002525835.2 Ipomoea batatas | reverse complement strand
GATAAATGCCCTGTTTGGTAAATAATCAGCCTATCAGCCAATTTTGGCTTATTTGACCACTATTAATTGGTAATGATAAGCTTTTTGTAACTCCAAAATGCTAAAATTCAAAAGGCTACTTAAAGCAGCCTTTTCAATTAGTTTTTTGAGAAAAAGAAATTATACCAAACAGCCACCAGCTAACAATTAATTTATCAAACAACTTTCTACAATTAGCCAATGTTATCAACAAATCATACCTTCTAACCCAAACAGCCAACCCAATCAGTTAACAGTCCTTTACCAAACAGGACCAAAAACTTCAATTTTCTGCCAAGTTGATGGAGAAAATAATAATGCTTTGAGCCTGTGTCCTTTGGTACAAGATTTTGTGGGGTATCAGGAGACTTAGAGACAAGTCGTCTTTGATGACAACTAATTATAGAGAATTCACCATAAGAATTGTGAAGCCTAACATAGGCTCCTTCTATATATATTGCTCCCATAACCAAAACTCTAAGCACTTGCCAAAGATTATTATATATTCACTACATTCAACTCACCATGAAACATAATACTTACAATAATATTATGCTGCTGCTCGTTTTTCTTCTATTCATTTGCAAATTTGAGTATTGTTACTCAAACAATAATGGTAGCTGCATTGAAGTGGAACGAGTTGCTCTTCTCAGGTTCAAGGAGAGCCTGATCGACAAATCAAATCGTCTCTCCTCATGGACGGGTCTTGACTGTTGTGCATGGGAAGGAGTTTCTTGTGGCTCTGTAACTGGTCATGTTTGGAAGCTTGACTTACATAACCCAGTTACATATGATGATGATGATGATGATGATGATAAGTATAGCAACAACTGCTTGAGAGGTGAGATCAGTCATTCTCTAATCAACTTGACATTTTTGAATTACCTTGATTTAAGCTTGAACAATTTCTCTGAGATCCAAATTCCTGAATTCTTGGGATCTTTAAAAAATTTGAGGTATCTTAACCTCTCGGACTCAGGTTTTGTGGGAAATATTCCCCCTTGTCTTGGGAATCTTTCGAGGCTAGAGTATCTCCACCTTGGACAGTCACCTAATGCTATCTTGATTAATGACTTGGAGACAAATAACTTGGATTGGTTGGCCAGCCTTTCTTCCCTAAAATGCCTTGACATGTCTGGGATTTTCATTCAGCGAAGTGAGAATTTTTTTGTCACAGTCAATAAACTTGTATCTCTCTCTTCTTTAAACCTGCGTGACTGTCATCTTAACATTACCAATCCTGCTTCACTTGTTAATTCCACTTCTCTCATCTCCCTGGATCTCCGTGAGAATGCATGTGATGCCATGACCCTTCTATGGTTATCTAATCTCACAAGACTTGAGAATCTCAATCTACCTTATAATGGCAATTCAGCTTACCACTTCAAATCTTCACTGTTAATTCCATTTTGTAAGCTCCTCAATTTGGTTTCCATGGATCTAAGTGGTAGTTCTTTTCGAGGTCTGATTCCCCATTGTCTTGGAAATTTGACTTCTTTAACCTCTCTTAACTTTGATCACAATATGTTTGAAGGTTCAGTTCCAAATAGCATAAGCCGTCTTTGTAGATTGCAAACTCTAGTTTTATCTTCTAATGAACTAAGCGGGTCGTTGACGGATTTCTTAGGAGCTCCATCTGAGTGCCTTTCATATAGTTTGCAAATATTATCCGTAGACTCCAACTATTTTACTGGTCAACTACCAAATCAGTTATACATGTGCAAAAATCTGAATATGCTCACTCTCTCTCATAATTCCCTCTCTGGTCCCATAGCAGATTCACTTGGAAATTTGTCAATGTTATCTCACTTAGATATTTCTAACAACATGTTCAGTGGTAGCATTCCTTCATCACTTGGAAATTTGTCAATGTTATCTCACTTAGATATTTCTGACAACATGTTCAGTGGTAGCATTCCTTCACTTGGAAATTTGTCAATATTGTCTGTGTTAGATATTTCTAACAACAAGTTCAGTGGTAGCATTCCCACAAGTCTTAGAGAACTTTCAAACCTTGACACTTTAGATATGTCCTATAATTCCTTACAGGGCATTCTCTCTGAATCATATTTTTCAAAATTTACTAATCTCAGAGAGTTAAAAATATCTGGAAATTCATTATTTCTTGATGTAAGCTCCAACTGGATTCCTCCTTTTCAATTGGAAGCCATTGCCATGGATTCAATCAAAGTTGGCCCTCGTTTTCCACAATGGCTTCGTACCCAAACAAAAGTTGATTCCCTATACATGTCCAATGCAAGCATCTCAGATGCTATCCCTGATTGGTTTGGAAATTTATTCTGGACTTGCGGTGAAATAGATCTCTCTAAAAATGATATTAGAGGAGAACTCCCCATGAGTGTTGATGTTAGTTACATGCGTGCTGAATTTACTTACATAAGTGAATTCAAGTTTTCAAGCAATCATTTGACTGGTGAAATTCCAAAGTGGTTATGCAATTTACATATAGTGGTCCTTGATATTTCTTCAAATAAGTTGTCTGGAGAAATACCTTGGTGCTTTGAAAAACTACAAGAGTTGGAATATTTAGATTTGGGGAATAACCATTTATTTGGTCGCATTCCAAATTCATTGGGATCTCTCACTGGCCTCTACTCTCTGCACTTGCAGAACAACAAATTTGAAGGGGGACTCCCTTCAAGCTTGCAAAATTTAGGGAGATTGGTTACCTTAGATTTAAGTGAAAATGGATTAATGGATGTTATCCCCCCATGGATCGGAGAAAACCTAGCAAGTCTGAGGTTTCTTAATTTTCAGAAAAATAAATTCTTTGGAGATATTCCATTTCAATTGTGTTATTTGGAAGCTCTTCAGTTGTTGAACTTGGCAAATAACAATATATCTGGGCCTATCCCTCGGTGTTTCAACAACTTCACTGCAATGGCTAATGATGAGTCAATAATGGGTCTTGATGATTTATTCATTCCAAGGTATGAGGAAAACATTTATGAAGATATAAAAGGGTTAAATTTGCAGTATACTAGAACTCTTTCATTTCTTCGATCCATTGACCTTTCAGGGAATCATATAATTGGAGAGATCCCAACAGAGTTAATGTCTTTGCTTTCATTGAATAATCTCAATCTTTCTGCAAATAATTTGAGTGGGAATATTCCTGAGGCTATTGGTAATTTGAGCAAAATTGAATCTCTTGATTTGTCAAGAAATGCACTCTCCGGTCATATTCCTTCAAGTTTATCATCTTTGACTGCTCTAAGCTATCTAAATCTATCATTTAACAATTTATCTGGAAGAATACCAACGGGACGTCAACTTCAGACCCTCGACGATTCGTCCATTTACATTGGAAATGAAGGACTTTGTGGCACCCCACTTTTGAAGAGCTGCCCAGGTGATGATAAACTGCCGCCATTTGCTAATCAACCTGTAGAAACAAAGTCAACTGATGATGATCATGAGTTTATGATGTGGTTCTACAGTGGTCTGGGACCTGGTTTCTTTGTTGGATTCATTGGAGTATTATGTACTCTATTGTTCAAGACATCTTGGCGATATGCATATTTCAAATTTTTGGAGATTGCTTTCAACAAAGTACTATGTGGCATTTCATCAACTAAAGGCTACAGGTCTGTCTTCCATCAAATACTACTTTAATTTTGTCCAATACAAATTATATTCAACGATTACATATATTATTGAACTTGTAAATAATATAAGATTTTTGATTCTTAAGGGGGAATTCATAGGTTTGCATTTAGAATGGACCTTATTTGTTACTTTATATACTAAAATCGTGATAGAACTTATAAAGCAATGTATTTAATAGGTAGACTGCATATTTTACTCTCTGAGATTGATATTCATAGGTTTGCAAATTTATTTCATCAGTTATATGTTATTTTTAATCTTCTCTAAAATTGTTGGTTTTAATTTGTCGACATATATCACAACAATATAATTGTTAATTCCATCTTAAACTTAAATTTGCTTATGTTTTGGTCTCCTTGTGTAAAAAATGAAAGAGTAAGATAAGTAATAACTTAAGATAAAAGATGATGAATGTTGTAAAATAAGGACATAGGAAGGTGTAACCTGACACCAAAAATATATATAAGGCCAATTTTCGGTATGGTCAGGCCTTAACGTGCTGCCGGTGCGCCGCGCCATTTGATATGTAGAAATGCACCAATTGTGTTAGGAAACGCACAATAATAAAATGCATCAATGAACCATACACCAAAAATAGTGTACCATACCTCATCACACCTAATGGTGCGTTTTCAAATACTGTGCAATGCGTTTATGAGTACCTAGTGGTGCATTATGTGGTTATGCATACCTAATGGTGCGTTTTGTGTATTTTTTTGTTGTGCGTTTCCTAACACAATTGGTGCGTTTTTACATACCTAGTGGTGCAGCTGCACCGACCGCACTTTAAGACCTAGCCGCATTTGAGATGACATATATATATACATACTGCATACATACATACATACATACATATATATATATATATATATATATATACATATATATATATATATATATATATATATATGTACACATATATATATATATGTACACACACACACACACACACACACACACACAAACACACACACAAATATATATATATATATATATATATATATATATATATATATATGTACACACATATATATATATATGTACATATATATATATATATGTATAGCCACCTCCGACTTATTATTGCCATCACGTACTATATGTACACAGCCTAATTAAGTGATATTTATATTACTCACTCTTCTTTTTTATAACATATTTTGCAGGCATTGATGGAGGTGAAGGTTTCTTTTCCGATAAACGTATTTGCATTGTTACTTTTGTTTGTACTCCTGGCAATATATGCTGTGGTAGCAATATGATGCTTTAGTATTTTGTAATAATTTGTTTGCCATATATTGGATTCTCAATGTGTTCTCAACAGATTTGTTGATCGTTGTTTGTCATAAATCATGTTATTTTTAATTATAATTGATTTGGTATCATGATGTTGTTTTTATAACGAGGTGTTTGATAAATGGTGTATGAGTTAATTTTTAACAAATTTATTAGACTTTAAATTATCAATATGAGGTTTGGTGTTAAAATAGAAATTATTCGACTAGGAAGGCTTCTAGGTTATCTAGGTTATTGTATGGTGAATCGTTATTTAAAATTGGACACTTGCACTATACCAACTTGTATTTTGATTAAAACAAACATAAGAGTATTATTTTCAAAGTTTTCCACAAAGATATTGCAGCCAACTTGCATTGTCAAAAAATGTTTTCTTAGCAATAAATGTTCGTTAAGAAATTGTTGATGCTAAGGTGGAAATAATGCACACTGAATATTGGGCAAGAAATTGTACATTAACGTGTAATGACTTTGGTGTTTCTGAAAAATTGAGTAGCAAAAAAGACTTGACTAATCTAACTTATAAAGTCATTGTACTAAATTCTAAGAAATCCTAAACAAACGTGTATATAATAATAATAATAATAATAATAATAATAATAATAATAATAATTTCACCACCGCCACCACTATACATACTAGTTAAACTAGCTGGGGTCAATTCCAATTGAATTGATAAAACATTTAATTTGGTAGTCATAAAATTTTAAGTTCCACCTATAGCGCACCAAGGTAAAAACGGTGGGCTTTTGTCAAAATTAATCAAAGCTAGACTAACTATCTTTCAATTGTCATAGTCATGGACTCTTCCATATCAAGCTGTCATCTCATGTTACATCTTAGTCAGGTTTATTAATGGCACTAAAATGCACGATGCTTGAAAAATTTAAGCCAAATCAGATACAGTATCACAGTACAGTTAGTTGGGGTAGATGTCTATGACCCTGTTTGGTAAATAATCAGTCTAGTGTCAATTTTAACTTATTTGATCACTATGAGTTGTTTGGTTAATAAGTTTTTTGTAACTCTAAAATACTAAAATTCAAAAGGCTACTCAAAGCAACATTTTCAATTAGCTTTTTGAGAAAAAAAAAAAAATTATACCAAACAGTTATCAGCTAACAGCTAATCTATCAAACAACTTTTTACAATCAGCTAATGTTATTAACAAATCATATCTTCTAACCCAAACAGCCAACCAACCCAATCAGCCAACAACCATTTACTAAACAGGGCCTAAGCCAAATATGCATTCCTGATATGGTTGACATAAAATACTTTCCTGCCGAGCCCAACAAATTAAACAACATTTGGGAGAACCACTAAACCAACATTAATTTAAAATAGAATATATACATACTTTACTACTTAACCACGAATTTTAAAAATTTATAAATAGTTACTAAATAGTTTTAAAAAGTTTGAGAATTGGATCGGACCATATCTATCTGCTTGTTATTATTTTGATAAGAATTGAACAAACAAAATAATATTAATTTCAAAGTCTTCGGAAAGATACTATGGCCAACTGAATGGACAAGAAAAGTATTCCTTGCAATAAATGTTTGCTAAGAAAGTGTTGAAGCTAAGGTGGAATAATGCACACAGTGAATTTCAAAAATAAAAAATTCACACAGTGAAGTTTGGGCAAGAAATTGTACATTAAAGTCATAACGTGTAATGACTTTAGTGTTTTTGAAAAATTGACTTGCAAAAGGACTTTACTAATCTAAGTCATTGTACTAGATTCTAAATTTATGATGATGATGATGCCTAGTTTCACCAAACCTTAACCAAATCCTAAACAAATCAAAGACTAGACTTGCTCAAAGTCTTGGTCATAGAATCTTCTAAAAGATATATTACAGGTTTGCGTAGAAATTGTTGAAGGGAATAATAATGGAGTCTTTTGAAAGATACAGTATATTAATTGCATAAAAATTATATTTAATAATTATTAAGAAATAATAAATAAATTAAATTTTTTTGAAAGGAAAATTAACTTGAATCAATAAAGGTTCACGATACAAGAATATATAAAGAGAGTTTAACAAATAAATAAAATTAAATTTATTTGTATGTTTGGCAGCCCCAATGGCTGTTATTTCCCATCCGCTAATAAGATGGAGGGAAATCTGACTCCAAAACTTATCCTTTTGTACAAAAATAAAAATAAAAAACTTATGATCGATATTAGCTATCTTTATTTTTCTTAGTAATAGACAAAGAATTAATATTGCATCCATGACCTCCCATTAAAAAAAAAATCATGGCCATATATCACTTAATTACAAAGTCATTGACAACTATCTTTAATTTAAAACGTAATGATCAATGAATCTTCTAAAGCAGACTATATAGAATAGACTAGTCATCTTATATTATATTTAGCGGTTTCACTGGGATTTCAATTCCACCTCACATGGTTTTATCACAGGTTTCCATCATCTGACAACATTGACATATTAGCAATGAAATTCTTATGAACGTTTCTTGTAATTTGACTTTGGCACCATCAGTTTTGAAAAAAAAAAAAATTAAAAGTAAAATCTTAAGCAATACTTTAATGGGTCACACTTGTGTGAGACTGTCTTATAGATTCTTATTCGTGAGACAAGTCGGGTCGGGTCAAAGCACCATGCAAATGTCATACTTATATGTGTAAATGTCATACTTATGTGCTAAAATATAACACTAATCAAGAATACAATTTTTGTTACTTATAAGAGAAAAAGTAATACATTTTTCATAATAAGTAATGTTGACAAGCGCTCCTTACTTATAAAGGCAAATATAATACTTTTGAGGAAAAATGTAATACTTTTAAATCGAAATGTAAAAGTATTGTATTTTCCCTTAAGGTTATAAGATAACTAAGGTTATATTTGCTTTGTAATATAAGATTCCCATGTTTGGTTCAAGTTATGTAAGATTCCCAGGGAATGTAACATAACATCCCAATGAAGTTTTTAGCTAGTGGAAGGGAATGTGAGATACACCCTGATTTCTTAGGTAATCTCACATTCCCTTATCTTATTCCTAATATTGAGCTTTTGGCATTTTAATCAATTTATCTTATTTTCGTTGTCTTATTTACCTACTTCAATTTTAAACCAAACACAGGAATCTAACATTCCCAGTTATCTAACATTCCCAGCAATCTAACATTCCCTAAGGTAATCTAACATTCCGTGAACCAAACGCCCCCTAAAAGTATTACATTTACCCGTATAAGTAAAAAAAAATTTTATTCCTGATTAGTATTACATTTGAGCATATAAGTATGACATTTGTTCATATAAGTGTTACATTTGCATCTTGACCCGACCCGACTCATGGTGAGACCGTCTCACACAAGTTTTTGCCTACTTTAATTTGAAAATTATATAATTGTAAATTTAAAATAAAGAACATAATATTTATTAAAATCTTTATCAAACTACAATATATTCAACAAGAAAGATACTTAGAGCATAAAAACTTGCATGAGACATATTCCAAGAACACAATTGTTATATTGCAGACCATAGTCCGAAACATCCCTGTTTCTTTAAGTAAAAAAACGATAGCCATTAAATTTTATCTTTTTTCTCAAAAAGTAGTACATAACACAAAACATTATTAGTGTTCGATAGAAAAGTATTACTTTTTTCATAATGTTGATCACGTCAAGTGCCAAACAACTTAACAAATTATTCAATATCCTCAAAATAAAAATTCATCAAAGAATTGTGTTTTCCTTTTTCAAAGGTATGCTAAATAATTAGTTCACTTAAATATATTTATTATTTTAAAATTAATACTTTTCAATATAATTTGTTATCTTTTAAATAAAAATTAACTACAGGCATGTACCTAGTGTCCATCATGTCGTGAAGAAAAAACACAATTCTTTGAATTTTCATCCACTATACCAATTATGAATTTCAATTAGAAAAAATTTTATTTGTGCATAAATTTTTGTGAGTAGTCAAAAGAATTAAAGAATAGAATTATTATTTTAATTGGTAAAAGAGCTAAATAAATTCATGAACAATTTAGGGAGAAGTCAATTTCTCATTCAAATTACAAGAAGCTTAGCTTCATATTAACCCCATACTCTTTTTTTAAAAAATTGCAATTAGAACATTTTTACTGTTACATGCATGCATGTAATTATAATAATGTTGGTATAGCTTCTGACATGTATTTATTTATTTATTTGGTATACATGGACAACATGTATGAAGCCCGTCATCATAACTTGTAAATTTCTTTAATTTTATTTAAATAAAGAAAAATATTTTTAAAAATATTAAAATAGTTTATATGGCACCAATGTATACAAAGATAATTACATGTAGAAATTATATCAACATAAACTGCAATAGAAAATAAATTATTGGTAAAACAATTCTAATTGCAATTTAAAAAGGAAAAAGTTTGAAAGCTAATATGAATTGAAGCTTTTTATTGTTCAAGCGCTTATTTTGCCTTTCAAACATTTTCATTTATGTTTCTTTTTATTATGCAACTGATTAGTTTATATATATATATATATATATATATATATATATATATATATATTCTTTTTTTACTAGTGAATGCATTCTTTTCCAAGTAATTTGTGAAAAATCTTATACCTAATGACATGCCTTAAATATCAATCAAAATCACACCTCTTGAAATAAGATTTAGTACAAATAATTTAAAGAAGCTAAGCAAGCATTTTTATTAATTAAATTACTGTCGTTACTTTTATGATCTTATCGAAACAGAATGACAAGTTTTACCACTCTGAAGCGCAATTAATCAAATTTCAATAATATTTTAAAAGTTGTTATGAAGAAAAGAAGAAACAAACAAAATAGAATAGACTAGTTATTTTCACAAAAGTCTTGGTCATAGAGTCCTCTGAAAGAGATAAATAGTGTGTTTGCTATGAAATTGTTGAAATAGGTGTTTCTCTCCAATTTTATCGAATTGTTTGTGCACTTGGGAAGTGGTTATAGTTAATCCATTCTAATATTCACTAAGAAATGTCATTCTCCACGGACACAAACTGTTTTATAAAATAAAAAACTATGTGTAATAATTTAATTTAAACTCTATTTTATACAATTACAAATATATATAGAATAAAAAACATAATATGTATTTTAAAAGTTTTATCAAAATACTAAATATTCAACACAAAAATGCAATTCAAATATTCAGTAGAAATGACATTCTCCATAGACACTTAGATTCGAAATCATTCCAAACTAGAGACTGATAGACCGGGTTGGCTACTTTAACAAATCATGATCATGAAAGCCATGTTTGGTAAATGGCTGTTAGTTGATTGGGTTAGAGGGTTAAATGGTTGTTAGTTGATTGGGTTAGAGGGTATGATTAATTGATAACACTAGCTGATTATAGAAATGTGTTTGATAAATTAGCTGTTAGTTGATAGATATTTGGCATAATTTATTTTCTCAAAAAGATAATTGAAAAAGTTGCTTTGAGTAGCCTTTTGAATTTTAGCATTCTGGAATTACAAAAAACTTATTAACCAAACACTTATATTTATTTTTTAATCAAGTCAAATAATTAATAGTGGTCAAATAAACCAAAATTGAATGATAGGCTAATTATTTATCAAAAAGTGCCGAAGTCTTCCAAAAGAGACAATATAATGATCAACTTAATTGCCAAAAAAATTAACAATAAATTTTTGCTAAGAAATTGTGGGAAGGAGGAATTATGAGTACCGTTAAGTTTGGGCAAGAAATTATGCAAATCATACAATTATAGGTTAGCATCTGACAATGCAACATTGATTGATTAGCAATGAAGTTTTCAAGAAAATTAATCACTTTTTGCCAAAGATCTTGTGGTCAAGTGGCATCCGGTGTCCCGATTAACACTCCCACATGATGGGTAGAGCTGTCAATACGGGCTCGCGGGGCGGGGCGGGCCAAAGCCCGG
>CM008337.1:33931344-33943526 GCA_002525835.2 Ipomoea batatas | reverse complement strand
TTTTTTGTGACTTTTTATCTTATTATCCACTTGTAGGTGCCAAACAAGTTGAAAGTATCAAATGTGAATATTCGGTGATGAAATTCATGAGCAAAATTCTTTCTACGCGAACATACTGGCGAGTAGTTTAATAAAATATCTTTTAGTACATGTATATGTGTATATATGTATATATGTATATTGGGTTTATCGAGTCAAATCCCTACCGCTCAGTAATGAGTTTCAGGCAAACACTCGCCCCATGAACCTACCGGCAAAGGCCCACAGGGATGTAAATCAGCCTAGGTTTCCCATAGCTGGCCGGAATGCCCAAGTTAGCAGGGGGATTCGATCCCTGGCCTTACGGCCAGAGTCAAGCCCGCTCTGCCACTCGAACAGCCCTTACGGGCATGTATATATGTATATGTGTATATATGTATTTTAAGATTCTAATATTTGATGGTAGGGATAACAGACCAACTTTAATTGCCATTCTCTTTATAAATGTTATATAATACTGGATGTGGTTGCCTTTAGTTTGCCCAATTTATTACGGAGTAGTAGACTGGTGAAAAAAAAAGAGTAAAGACCCGTGGCCTACTTTTACTAGTCTTCCAATCAAGTTCCATGTACTATGAACCATATTATATTAATGCATATATGGAAAACTACACAGTGGTGAGTGGTGACTGGTGAGCAATTGCAAACAATTATTTGTGTAAAAATATAACACTAGCAAAACTTTTTTTAGTTTAGTTTTTACTACATACTTTAATTAATTCAAAATTTAAAAAAAATTGAATTTCAATTTTATTCATTTCTTTTTGTTATTTTGCTCCAATAAAATCATGATTATATTGGAATTTTATTGGAGTAGACTTGTAAGTTTCCTATGCATAAATGTGAAAACAAATGGTAGGTGGTGAAAATTGTAAGTCCTGTGGCCTACTTTTATGGATATATGGAATTAGAAAACTATGTACTATGCATACAGCATATATGGAAAACTACAAAGTGGCGAGAATTTGAACTATGCATATATGGAAATTTATGTAGGTGGTGAGAATTTTATTTACAAGTCTTGCTTGTACTATGCATATATGGAAAACTAGCTACAAAGTGGTGATCAATGCAAAAAGAATATTTGTGTACAAATAAATTCGAAAACTATTGGTAGGTTGGTAAGGACTACAAAGTGGTGATCAAAACAGCATCGCATTATAATATTATTGTTAAGGAATTGAATTACAAAATTTGGTTAGTTCATCTATACTATCCTATACGCTGTATTATTTGTTATAGTAATTTGGTTTGGTATTTAGAGTGATAAAAATTTGGTACGTATTTATTATACATGATTTTCATCTTTTAGTCATGTATAATTTCTATTTTCTTTGAAACTAAGAACATCCCCAAAAAGATTGTGAGATGATTTTTAACAAATATAGGAAATGATTTTTTGTTAGATCTTTCTCATGCAAAAACAAAGTTAAGTTTAAAAAAAGGCCTAGTGAGATGCGCAAGTGCGTCTAGCTTGTTGGCCACCCAACTTAGGCGATTGAGAGTTGGCGGCCACTCTAAATTGATGGTCATTTGGCTGTTGCTAGCAACGGTCAAATTTCAGCTCTTGCCTGGCAACGGCTAAATTTATCAAAAAAATATTTATTATTATTTTCATCTATAGATACCATTTATCTCTACAATTTTTCACTTTTAATTGCTTTGAAGTTTAATTTTTAAGTAATTGGTTTAAATTTTTAAGCAATTAATTTTTTAATTTTAATTTTATAATTATTATCATTTTTTGGTGAGAATAATTATTATCATTTTAATTAAATGTAGGTATGCTTATTTTAATTAATTTTCATTACAATTATAAAGATAATTATATTCAAATAAATAAAGAAATAATTAAAATATATGATAGTAAAATGGTAGGTTCACAAAAAAACTAAGAAAATACTTATAACTAATGGGGAGAAAGATTTTTATGATTGAGTAACAAAAACCAAGAAAAATTCAAATTTCATTATTTGGTAGACAATAATAGAATTACTAAGAATTTTAATTATATTGTTTTGTATATATGTTAATTGAAAGGGAATAATAAGTAGTATAAACACTAATGGCCTTTGTGGTCTTCAACAAAGTTGTAGCCCTTCAAGTTTTCTTTCCAATGGCGCAAGAATCATCTCATTTGGACATTCCTATGCTGAGATATGGTCAAAATACCGAATAGTGTCAGATTTGGACAAAATCTGTAAGTTTGGATGATTTTGACCCCTTTGGCTTCCTTTCTAAGATGTAATGTCTTCATAAGAGTTGTAGCCCTTTGAGTCTTCTTTCCAATGACATAAGAATCACTCAATTTGGATATTTCTAGGCTGAGATATAGTCCAAATACCGAACAATGACCGATCTATGCGAGACTTTCAGATTTTTTGACACTTGTTCCACTTTTTCCTTGGTTTAATTTGTCCATATGATCAAAGCCATCGAAAATACCACTCTTAAGCTCTCTTGGAAGTGTTGCATCCATCTCCATAGCTTTTCCTTAGCTCCCATTGACTCCAAATGCATCTAAAATGCTCATTTTGACTCTAGTTCTCTCCAAAATGCATGAAAATATTTATCTTTGCTTCCAAATCCAAACTTCTTGCAAAATAACACAGTTTAGTCTCAATCTCATTAAATTTGAAATTATCAATAAGCAAAATGACTTAGTGAAAATGGGGAAAACATAAACAAATAAGCACTTATCATTCATTTTTACATTATTTAGAATACTACCAAATAATGTACCTTCAGTATACAATTAATGCATATTTAATAATATATTAAAAATGTACATTTATTCCTGGTTCACACTTCAATATGGACCATGGTCCACAATACAATTTGCCGATAGACCAACTTTGGGATATAGCTTGCTACCGTGTGCAATCATTACTTTATATACCATGGTCTACACATTTGTGTGAACTATAAATAAAAAAGTACATTTTTAATATACTAAAAATATATTATTTGTATACGTAAAGTACATTATTTGAAAGTATATAATTTTTTTATATATTATCCAATAATGTATATTCAGTACACAAATGATGTACTTTTAATATATATTAAAAATATATATTGCATTCATGGTCCACACAACTATATGAACTATGGCCAACACAGCTATGTGCACCATGGTCCACACAATAATTTGTCTACCTTGTATATGTGTTTTAACTTTTTTTTTTATCGACTCTGTTACAATAAAATATCTGTTCATAACTACTTTCTCAACCTACTGAAGCATAAAGAGTCAATATCGCCTCCACTGAGGCTCAGAAGTGATACTCTCGTTTTTATTAGGTAGTGGACATTTCAAACTTCATTTTTACACATTAGAAATGAGAATCAAAATCATACTTAATCTTTAGAAAATCGGGGGTGCTACAATTTTCTTCGCTTAAATAACCTCACATTTCGTTAGTATAAACTTTAATAATGGAATATTCCGTTAACTTTTAACTTATTAATTTCTATAAGAAATGTTTTAGGTTCGAACCTCATCCCAATCAGAGTTAGCATAATTGTTAAACATATATTACAAATATGTTAAAGTATATTATTGAAAAGTAAGTATCACACTTTATTACTCTTATTAAATTAAAATAAATTAGTACCTACAAAAAAAACATATGCATAATAGGACAAGAGGACTTAATTGGTCTATATTTGCTTTAACGTAGGACTACAACGAATTGAGTTGTTATACTATGACCACGGTCCACTACTGAATGAAGAAAGTGTGTCGATGTGTGGTTGGTGGTGATTTCTTTTTTGTTTTGTCGATTATATTTGGTGGGGCGGGGCCGGAATGGAAATTAAAACAGCAATTATTCTTTTTTTTTTTTTTTGGGTGAAAACCAAAGGTCCAAAACAGCAATTATTAAAAAGCCTCAATTATTATTATTACCTAATATTTTCGCCCGTAAGTTGCACGAAATAGATTTGTTATAATATTTTAAGAATATTTGGATCGATATACAATTATATAAATTATAACATCGAATATTATATAACATTTTCTTACCAATTAAACTTTATTAATTGCACAAGACCTTGTGGTCTAGTGGCACTCGGTGTCCCGGTTCACACTCCCAGAGATGGGAGTGGGTTCGAGCCTCAGTGGAGGCAACTGTTGACTCTCTGTGCTTCAGTAGGTTGAGAAGAGTAGTACTAAAAAAAAACTTTATTAATTATTTTACCAATAAATTATATAATTAATATTAACAAAAATTTGAGCTAAAAATTTTGGGAAGATTTTTACTTTTATATATAGTATAAATTTTGTTTCCTTTTTAAAAAAAGTCTGAATTAAATTATTATAGGTGTGGACAAGAGGACTTAATTGGTCTATATTTGGTTTAACGTAGGACTACTCCAAATTGAGTTGTTATACTAGAGGACTTAAATAACCTCACATTCCGTTAGTATAAACTTTAATAATGAAATATTTCGTTAACTTTTAACTTATTAATTTCTATAAGAAATGTTTTAGGTTCGAACCTCATCCCAATCAGAGTTAGCATAATTGTTAAACATATACTACGAATATGTTAGAGTATATTATTGAAAAGTAACTATCACACTTTATTACTCTTATTAAATTAAAATAAATTAGTACCTAAAAAAACATATGCATAATAGGGCAAGAGGACTTTTTTTGAAAACTAGGACAAGAGGACTTTTTTTTTTTGAAACCAAGACAAGAGGACTTTTTTTTTGGACTTAATTGGTTTATATTTGCTTTAACGTAGGACTACTCCGAATTGAGTTGTTATACTATGACCACGGTCCACTACTGAATGAAGAAAGTGTGTCGATGTGTGGTTGGTGGTGATTTCTTTTTTGTTTTGTCGATTATATTTGGTGGGGCGGGGCCGGAATGGAAATTAAAACAGCAATTATTCTTTTTTTTTTTTTTTGGGTGAAAACCAAAGGTCCAAAACAGCAATTATTAAAAAGCCTCAATTATTATTATTAACTAATATTTTCGCCCGTAAGTTGCACGAAATATATTTGTTATAATATTTTAAGAGTATTTGGATCGATATACAATTATATAAATTATAACATCGAATATTATATAACATTTTCTTACCAATTAAACTTTATTAATTGCACAAGACCTTGTGGTCTAGTGGCACTCGGTGTCCCGGTTCACACTCCCAGAGATGGGAGTGGGTTCGAGCCTCAGTGGAGGCAACTGTTGACTCTCCGTGCTTCAGTAGGTTGAGAAGAGTAGTACTAAAAAAAAACTTTATTAATTATTTTACCAATAAATTATATAATTAATATTAACAAAAATTTGAGCTAAAAATTTTGGGAAGATTTTTACTTTTATATATAGTATAAATTTTGTTTCCTTTTTAAAAAAAGTCTGAATTAAATTATTATAGGTGTGGACAAGAGGACTTAATTGGTCTATATTTGGTTTAACGTAGGACTACTCCAAATTGAGTTGTTATACTATGGACCACAGTCCACCTTGTAATGTGGATTTCAATCCTAAATTATGTATTTTTAGTATTGAAATTGTGAATTTCTAAAATATAAATTGTGTTTTTTAAGTCAAAACATAACAGTTGTACAATACATACAGGGTCATCAAATCCTAATCTGTTAATATTGTGTGACTGTTGATATCTCTGATTCTAACCTTTATTTACTCCTTATTTTGGTGATTTTTTGGTGCAAAATATCTATAACTTGAGTGGGAATCTATGACTCGTTTGTGTATTATTTGTTCTTAGGTATAATTGTCCACAACGAGTAGCAAAGGGAGAAGTTTGGAATATTTTAGATCAATTTTGGAAGCAGAAGAACTTGCCTAAGGAAGGAAAGGAGCAGCGGAACACGAAATGAAACAAGAAACCAAAGGAGGAAGCTGCCTCACGGCCACCCACACGGCTGTACGTGAGGCCACTTAAGGCAGTGCAGACTCGCGACCACCTCACGGCCGTGAGGTAGCTAGGTCGTGAGGCCTGCACAGTCTTCTATTTAAATATGTGTTTTCTGCAATATTGGGGGATTCCGAACCTTAGTTTTGTCTTAGCTTATTTTTCCTCTTCTCTTTAGATTTCCCTACCATAGTTTAGCCTAGTTTTACATAAATTGTTTTAATTTCAAGCTTGGATTGCAGATTGGAGTTGGATTGTTTCTTCTTCATTAGTAAAGTTTTCTCTTTTCCTTATTGATCTTATTCTTAGTTTTCTTACAATGTTTATGGTTAATCATTATAGCTTTGCTTTGTTTACTATGATGCGTGAGTAGTTTGCTTTTAGGTTTGGATTATGATCCTATTGCTATTCTTGATGCTAGGTTTGTGATTATTGCATAAAGGTGATGAATTGTTCTCCTAGTGTTTATGTTTGAATTAGATTATTAATTCTTCTTGTTATTGATTGATGGCCAGCAATTGTTAGCTTGTTTTGGAGAGGTTTTTATCGCAATGAAAGTTGGATGAAAGACTCAAGCCTAATCAATTTCAAACCCAATTTTCCTACTATGAGAACATGAGTAATTTGGGGGTTTATAATGCTTATGTGTTTCAAGGGATAGGATTGATGCATCACGAAAGTCGGGCAATCCTACTCTAATTCTTGTTTATTGATTGCGGAAGTAGCTTGAACTTGAATTCTTATGTGTATTGTCAATAATCTCTTGGTTAATTGTTTTCCCCTAATTCAGAGATTGTTAGTGCATCAAGATAGCAATACCCATAATCTGGACCTATTCCTTTATCATATAGTTTATCCCTTGTATTCCAAGACTTTAATGCCTAGAATTCTACATATTATACAAGTACGTGCCATAGCCCAAATCCTTAGTGGAACGGCATTCACACCCTCTTTTTACTATCACCATTTTACTCATCAACTGCAATATTTGAAAGGAACTTGTGAATACAAAACAAGGTAATCAATTACATATATGTTCGTAGTATACAAATTGTGAATTTTTAAACAGTAAACTGTGAACATTTAATATGTAAGTTGTGTACCTAAGTTAGAATAATTCAAAATTTAAGAAGGTGGACCTAGGTCCACAGGATAATTTACCCTCCGATCGAATCGAACACTAAATTAATCCTATATATCACTCCCCCGCCGGCCGGCCCTTTCATCACTTCAATTCCTAGCTAGCTAATTCCCATAACGTTTGTTAACATTATATTAATGGCATCAACGTCGTCTTCTTCAAGGGATAAGGTGGAACTAGCAGGAGTAGTAGGAGACGGAGGAGATGAAAGTGGGATGCTCAAGCTGACTTTGTTTGATAATTTTAAGGAGTAATATATGAAGGGGTATGTTGTTTAAATATTGGTGAGAGGTAACAAGCACATTGTGTTCAAATGACATGTAATAACTTTTTTTATATGGGAGGTGATCGAGCCTCATTGGAGTCAGTAGTACTTGAAAAAAAAATTGGTGAGAAGTTTTAGAAATTTGAATTTTGAATTTAATGAAACTTTAATGATGATTTTTGCTTTCAAAATAGAAATAGAAATAGTAACTTATCCACTTTTTAAGGTCTAAAAGATCTTGGAATATATTAGCATAGAGTATAATGAAGCAACTTCAACTAGCTTAGTAATAATTCTCAAAATTGTACTAAACAATGGAATAAATTTATTAATAATATGAATAAATTAAAACAAGAAAAAAGGAATTGCTATTAAATAGGTAATTACCATAGAGCTAAACGAATTATAAAACCTTAAGATATAAATTTTAAATATTAATTTGCCATTTTCAAAAATCTTATAAACTCCTACAATTTAGTCAACCACACCCCTCAATTGGTGGGCGGCGCCGAAAGGAAAAACAGCAATTAACTATTTTTGTTTTAAAAAGTTTTACTAACCGCATATTCCAAAGAAAATATCAATATCAATTTTTGTGTGAGGAAATAAAAGTAGGGAGTATAACTTGAGAATTAAAAGTATAGTATTTTCCTTTTTTTGAAAACCAAATAAAACAGCAATTATTATTTTTCTTGTTTCCTTTCAAAAAAAAGTCTCATCATCAATTATTATAGGTGTGGACAAGAGGACTTAATTGGTCTATATCTGGTTCAACGTAGGACTACTCCGAATTGAACACCAAATTAATCCTATATATCACTGCCCGGCCGGCCGGCCGGTCCTTTAATTTCATCACTTCAATTCCTAGCTATCTATAACGTAACTCAACATTATATTAATGGCATCAACGTCTTCTTCTTCAAGGAATGAGGTGGAACTAGCAGGAGATGGAGGAGAAGAAGGTGGTGTGGCGTTGATGGAACTAGCAGGAGATGGAGGAGAAGAAGGTGGTGTGGCGTTGATGGAACTAGCAGGAGATGGAGGAGAAGAAGGTGGTGTGGCGTTGATGGACCAACAGGGTTCCAATAAGATACAAAGGGTTCCATCTTTCTTGCGGGGTTCCAACAGCAAGGACGACTACGATCCTAAAGTGATTTCCATAGGGCCATACCACCACGGCAAGCCGGAGTTGCAGCTCCTCGAGGGATTCAAACACAAGGTGTTTGATACCTTCATTGGTCGCAGGGATGCTACTTTCTATTGGAAAAAGGTGTTGAAGAGAGTGGATGAGCTCCGGAGGTGTTATGATGAAGGGTCGACAGATGAATTTGATAATTTCCATTTTGCTGAAATGATGCTTCTGGATTCTTGTTTCTTAATATTCTATATACTATCAGTAGCAGAAAGGAACGCTGATTATTTCTGGCGCGACATTAAGAGTCAGTTGCTTCAGCTGATTGGGTTTTCAGGTTGGTTCTGCATACCCATTGACATATGGTTGGTTGAAAATCAGATCCCGCTGTGTTTTGTGGAGTGGTTATTTGGTGCTAGAGACTGGTGGATTTCATGGAAACAACTACTTGTACAGTTTTGCCAAGCAAGTGTAAAGTCTAAGGTGGTGGAGGAGGAGGAGGAGTTGGTGGTGGTGAATACACGCAATGTGGTATTTCCTCAACAACCGCTTCATCTATTAGAAGCTGTCCACATGCACATGGTCCGCAAATCTGACATTTCGTCCTCCCGCGGTCACTCTATTGACGTTGGTTGCTTCGGCATACTAACAATAATGTCCAAGGACTTTGAAAAATATGGTTACATATTTCGTTCAGTCATGGATCTAAAATCTAAGGGAATTCATTTTGGCCATAGTGATAATATTCATTCTGTGTTGAGCATCGAATTTGAGTCTAATTGTGTGTGCGCAGCAAAATTAAAGCTTCCTATTTGGTATGCTACCCCAATTAGCCGAGTTTTCTTCACCAACATCATAGCTTATGAGATGTGTCCCAACAATCGTACTCATTTAGAGATCACTTCTTACATAAATTTTATGAAATCTTTGATTGTTTGTCCCAGTGATGTAAAAGAGCTGCGAGAAAAGCGCATCATATCTAATATACTTGGAGACGACATGGAAGTGGTGCAGTTGTTCAAATCGCTAAACCCTCAAGGATTTGACAACCCTAACATTTTTTCAGATGTAAAGAAGAAAATTCAAGGGCACTATGATTGCAAAGCAAAGACGTGGATGGCTGAACTTGGCTATACTCACTGCAGGAGCCCCTGGACTATTATCTCGTTATTTGCTGCTTTGGTTCTTCTTGTTTTAACTTTTTTACAGACTTATGCTGCTTTCAAACAGCGGAAATGATTCAAACTTCTTTCTACACATCCAGAGTATCATTATTATATTGGTAAGGAAGAATCGCATGAATTATAAAATTTGAAATAAAATCTGGTATGTATGTAGTAGTCCATCTATATGTTGTATTATTTCTTATTTGGTTTGATATTTAGAGTGATAAAAATTTGGTATGTATGTAGTAGTAGTCCATCTATGTGTTGTTGTATTATCTCTTATTTGGTTTGATATTTAGAGTCATAAAAATTTGGTATGGTATATCCGTATATACTTTTTTTTTTTTTTTTTTTTAAAGCAAACAAACAAATTCGCTAATTCATATAAAAACTCAAGCTATCTAAAATGATAGTGGACGCAACATCAATCCAAACAATACATTCAATCATAGAAATAGCAGCCATGCATCGCAAGGGCGACTGTATTTGCTAAACAGCCATGGTATCCCTCGTAATGTGAAACTTGATAGGTTTAATTTATCAGTTTCTCCAAAAAGAAAAAATAAAAAAGAAAAAGATAGGTTTATCAGTAGGAGTGAACCCGGCCACTAGAGTGTCGATCTATGTCGCTTTCTTCTTTTTCCGCAATGACCAAGTTTGCATATTTCTCAACTAGTGAGCTCGAGCTGGTCGACACTATGGGAGGAAAACTATTAGAACTCAGAGGAAAAATGAAGTGAGTGATAAAAAAGACAGAGTCTGCTATAAAAACTAAAAAGCAAGGTGGAAACATGTCATGGAGGACAAAGAGGAAAACTATATCTCTACATACTTATTATATATAATTTCTATCTTTTTATCGTGTGTAATTTCTACTTTGCTTGAATTTAAGACTGTTACATGTATTATGTGTGGTGTAATTTATGGAGTATTAAATTTATGAACATTGTATTTATGTTGTGTTAATATTGTTATATAATTTTAATTTATAATTATATTGTTGTGATCATATTGCATGCATATATAATGTTTAATTCTCATGAATAAGTGACCATACCAAGAATGTTGAAGAGATAATGGATGGACATGCGCATATATGCACTACACCTTAATTTTTTTTTTACTGATTAGTCCCTGAGGTAGCAAATGTCTATTGGTGTTAAGGGGCAATTTTTTGTTTTTTTGTTTTTTTTTTTTTAAGTGAAAGCTCCATCAAAACCATATTCCCTTTTGGATTTTTACTCTCAAAGAAATAATGTTTGGGCCATTTATTCTTCTCCTTTTTTATTAGAGCTAGTTTGGATTCGCAGTTGATAGTTAATCGTTATACCATAGATATGGTCAATAAGATGGACCATTAAAATATATGTTCAGTTTTAGTTTATCGCATGCTCATTTGTATTGTACTATAAGTTTTTTTTTTTGTTTTTTTTTTGTTCATATAAGTTTATTTTTAGTAAGTTTATTTTGATAAATATTTATTTGTAGTGACTACAAGTTTATTTGTAATGTAATATCTAAAAATGAATCTATAGTATATTAAAAATAAACTTATATGGAGTAGTATACTAAAAACGAACATGTATCAATGGTCGACCTTGCGAGTTAACAATCTTTATACCATGGACCAGGGTTCATAGTGCACTGTGGTCTGTGGACTCTGGTGCATGTATATGTCTTATGTTATGAGTTTTTGTGTTTGTGTTATAAAATTCTAAACCCTAGGGGGCGTTTGATTCACGGAATCTTGGATTACCCCAGGTAATAGGATTACTTCCAGGAAGGTAATGTGAGATTTTGGAAATGTAAGATTACCTAATGTGTTTGGTTTGGATTGTGGAATATAATATTACTTTATTTGGTTAAGGGTTATATTTTATGTTATATGGGACAATTTACTATAATGTCCTTATATATAAGATAGAGTCCGAAACGAGAATTAGACATTTTTGTCTTTGTTGTTTGGTTGACTATTGACTTATGACTTATGAGCAAGTAGCTTAGCGTGACCCTTGGAGCAAGATAGAATCTTAATTCTTAAACCACAACCACAATGAGATATTATATTTATTGCTTTGTCTGTTTCCTGGCCAACAATGAAAGAGATATGTACTGGACCTAAATAGTGGAATTTTATTATTATTTTTTCTTCAATTTTTGTAGTGTGCTAAACAAGTCGGAAGTATCAAATGCCAATATAACACGGCCTTGTGTAGTGATCTTTTGTGTCTTGCATGTGTTATAAAATTCTGTATGTACCTTACTATTCTGAATCCTGTATCTCGTCATTTTAATGCACGATCCATAATGCTATGTGTATCCTGATCCATGATATAAATTAGGGCCGAACAGCTCAGAGCTCACAATTAATTTAGTAGTCCCATCCTGCAGTCACATATATACGTCTGGATGCAGAAGAGGACTTCAATTCAATTCGTACGTGTATATATGCATTGGTTGGTTGGTTCAGATGAGATGTGAATAACACTGGGAAATTAAATCACTGCCCTTAGCTAGCTTTAACATTATTTTAATGGCATCG
>CM008337.1:33830599-33842250 GCA_002525835.2 Ipomoea batatas | reverse complement strand
GGGCATTGAGGCGCACATGAGCAGTTCGGGTCTGAACCTATGCCAGCGAAAATTCGCGCTGGACATTTTGAATGAGTCGGGCTTCCTCGATTCTAAACCAGTAAGCTCTCCTATGGTTCCAGGACATCAATTTGATAAAGGTGATGGGAAGGTTCTCGATGATGTTGGCAGATATAGGAGACTGATAGGTCGCCTGCTTTACCTTACAGCAACTCGACTTGAAATCTCCTACGCTGTGCAGCAGCTAAGTCAGTTTGTTGGCTCTCCCACCGCTGATCACATGTCTGCTGCTCACAGAGTGCTACGTTATATTAAAGCAACCCCCGGACAAGGCATCCTGTATCCAAAAGATGGCCAAATGCAGCTAAATGTTTTTTCTGATTCAGATTGGGCAACTTGTCCAACAACTCGTAGGTCAATAACAGGATTTTGTGTGTTCTTGGGTTCGGCTCTCATCTCTTGGAGATCAAAGAAGCAGGCCACTATTTCCCGATCATCGTCCGAGGCGGAATATCACGCTCTGGCTGCGACAGTATGTGAGGTGCAATGGCTCAATTATCTCCTCAGTGATCTGCAAGTTATGTTAGACAGGCCAGCTACAGTGTTCTGCGACAATAAATCTGCAGTGGCTATTGCTGAAAATTGTGTGTTTCATGAAAGAACGAAGCATATCGAGATAGATTGCCACATCGTTCGCGAGAAGGTTAATCAAGGATTGATCAAACTTTTATCAGTACCGTCATTAAGTCAAGTGGCGGATGGTTTCACGAAAGCTCTGTCTGCAACTCCCTTTCACCACTTTGTTTCTAAGCTGGGCGTGCAAGACTTACACGCTCCAGCTTACCGGGGGGTATTGGAGCATGCAGCAGCACGTGAGGAAGAAGGGTAGCCATCTGTTCGTTGTAACCGCTGTTTGTTATTCGTTGTAACCACCCCTTCCCTCCTTTGCTTCCATATATAAACCTCATCTCCTTCTCTGTAACCTCTCCAGACAGAAATAATACTTTTCACTTCATTCTCTCTCTCTCTATCTACGCATTCTCTCGCTTATTATAGAATAGAAAATAAGTTATTGGTAAAACAATTCTAATTGCACTTTTTTAAAAAGGTTTAAGAGCTAATATGAATTGAAGCTTTTTATTGTTCAAGGACATATTTTGCCTTTCGAACATTTGCATGTATGTTTCTTTTTATTATGATCTTATTGCAACAGAATGACTAGTTTTACCACTCTGAAGCGAAATTAATCAAACTTTAATAATATGTTCTCCAAAAGATACATAGTATGTTTGCTATGAAATTGTTGAAGGAGAAATAATGCATGCACACCGTACCGTGAAAATTGGGCAAGAATTGTGCAACTTACTTTAGTGCATATTTCTTTACCGGGTTGGTTACTTTTACAAATCATGATCATAAAGTCTTCCGAAAGAGACAATATAATAATCAACTTGTCAAGAAAAAATAACAATAAATTTTTGCTAAGAAATTGTGGAAAGGGAGAATTATGACTTATGAGTACCGTTAAGTTTGGGCAAGAAATTATGCAAGTCATTCAATTATATGTTAGCATCTGACAATGCAACTCACTTTTTAAAAACTAAAAATCATGTGTAATAATTCAATTTTATACCATTGCAAATATAAAATAAAGATGGAACATAATATTTGTTAAAAGATAATTTATGAAAATAAAAAATATTCACTTAAAAATTACATTCTCCATACACATACATAGATTTGAAATCATCCACAAAGATTAATTTAAATATCAAAACTACTACACTAATTAATTGTAATTTTGAAATTTTATATGGAAGGAGAAAATTCTTCCTTTTGTGTGATTAAAATCAATGTTAATAATGCAGGATTTAACATGCTAGGGGGAAGAAAGCATACCAAAAGAACCGTCAAACATATGCTGCTATATATATCTCACATATGCTGCTTCCATACACAAAACTCAAAGCAACTAAAAAAAGTTTTATTTACTTTTGAGACACCATGAAGAAACATACCAAGCAAAATATTATGCTAGTGCTTATTTTTCTTCTGCTCATTTGCAAATTTGAGTATTGTTACTCAAATGATGATGCTAGTTGCGTTGAAGGGGAACGAATTGCTCTTCTCAAATTCAAGGAAAGATTAATTGATATATCCAACCGTCTCTCTTCATGGAGCGGTCTTGATTGTTGTGAATGGGAGGGAATTTCTTGTAGCTCAACAACTGGCCATGTCCTAAAGCTTGATTTGCGCAACTCAAACTATTGGTTACATAATGGTTTGCCATCAAACTATAGCAACAACTGCTTGGGAGGTGAGATCAATCATTCTCTTATCAACTTAACACATTTGAATTATCTTGATCTAAGTCTCAACAATTTTTCTGAGATCCAAATTCCTGAATTCTTTGGATCTTTCAAAAACTTGAGGTATCTTAACATCTCAAGCTCTGGTTTTGTGGGAAATATTCCCACTCATCTTGGAAATCTTTCAAGCTTAGAGCACTTAGACCTTGGAGAGGCTTTCGTTATAGTTCCATCTTATAATGATTTGGCTACAGATAACTTGAAGTGGTTGGCTAGCCTTTCTTCCCTAAAGAGCCTTGACATGTTTGAGATTTCAATTCGGCATAGTGAAGATTGGTTACGCACCATCAACAAGCTTGTGTCTTTATCTTCTTTAAACATGGCTGATTGTCACCTCAACACAACTAGTCCTCTTTCACATGTTAACTCCACCTCTCTCATCTCCCTTGATCTCAGTGACAATAGTTTAGATTCTGCAATCCTTCCATGGTTGTCTAATCTCACAAGACTAGAGCATTTGAATCTAGGCTACAACTCTCTTAATTCTAGCATGCTAGAAGTCTTTGAGCCCTTAACCTCTCTAAAGGTCCTTGACCTTTCTGAAAATGCCTTTACAGGCACACTAGTTCCGTTGTGTAAGTTTCACAAATTGTTTTTCATGGATCTTAGTTCTAACAAATTTCAAGGTTCAATTCCCAATTGTCTTGAAAACTTGACTTCTTTAACCTCTCTTGATTTAAGTGATAATAAATTTACAGGTTCAATTCCCAATTTTTTTAGAAACTTGACTTCTTTAACCTTTCTTAGTTTAAATCATAATAGCTTTACAGGTTCAATTCCAAATACCATTGGTAGTCTTTGTAGATTGGAAGTGCTTGATTTCTCCATGAATAAATTGACGGGCTCCATTGCAGTTCTTTCTGATTGCCAATTAGTTAGTTTGAAATTATTGTACTTAGAGTCTAACAATTTCAGTGGTCAAATTCCAAACCAGTTGTACAAGTACAAGAATCTAGAAGTCCTTTCTCTGTCTTCAAACTCTTTCTCTGGTCCAATAATTGAGTCACTTGGAAATTTGTCAATGTTGCTGGAGCTGGATATTAGTAACAATAAGTTTAGTGGTAGTGTTCCCTCTAGTCTTGGTGAACTTTCAAATCTTGAAGAGTTACGTATTTCTAATAATTCATTCGTAGGTGTCCTCTCTGAATTCCACTTTTTAAAACTCAGTAAGCTTCAATATTTGCACATATCTCGTAATTTGTTTGTTTGGAATGTAAGCTCCACCTGGGTTCCTCCTTTTCAAATCTTTGCCATAGAAATGGAATCCATCAAAATTGGTCCTCATTTTCCTCATTGGCTTCATACTCAAAGAAATGTTGAATACCTGTTTATGTCTAATGCCAGCATCTCAAGTTCTATCCCTGATTGGTTTGGAAAAATTTTCTGGAATTGCCATGTATTAGATCTCTCTAAAAATCAGATAAGTGGAGAGCTTCCCTTGAAACCACATGTTGAAGGTTACATGCGGATGAGTTTCCTTTCTCTTTCAAACAATCATTTGAGTGGTGGCATCCCCAAGTCGCTATGTAGTTTAGAATTTTTAATCATTCTTGCTCTATCTACAAATCAGTTATATGGAGAAATACCTCCATGCTTAGGAAAACTACAAAGCTTGGAAGTTCTTGACTTGGGGAATAACAATCTAAGTGGCCACATTCCTAAATCATTGGGATCTCTAAAAGTATTATCCTCTCTCCACTTGCAGAATAATGAACTTGAAGGGAAACTCCCATCAACCATGCAGAATTTAGCAAGTTTGATAATCTTGGATTTGAGTGGAAATAATTTTATGGATTTTATCCCTTCATGGATTGGGGAAAAATTATTGAGTTTGAAATATCTTATCTTTTATAGAAATAAGTTCTATGGGGATATTCCATTGCAACTATGTCAACTGCATGATCTTCAATTGTTAAATTTGGCAAATAACAACATATCAGGATACATCCCACAGTGTTTTGGAAACTTTATTGCAATGACTTTTGATGACAAACAGACATATATTACGTACGGATCTTCCGGTAGAACGTATGAAGATGAAATTGATGAAGTCATAAAAGGATTAGCATTGCAGTACACTAAAAACCTTCGATTCCTAAGATCTATAGATCTTTCAGGGAATCACATTGTTGGAAAGATCCCAGTTGAGATAATGAGTTTGCATGCATTGCAAAACTTGAATGTTTCTAGAAATAATCTGAGTGGAACAATCCCTGAGACAATTGGTAACTTGAGCAAAATTGAATCACTTGATTTATCAAGAAATGAACTCTCTGGTCCCATTCCATCAAGCTTGTCATCTTTGAATTTTTTGAGCCGCTTGAACTTGTCATTCAACTATTTATATGGGAGAATACCAACCGGGAGTCAACTTCAAACCTTCAATGATCCATCCATTTACATGGGCAACGAAGGACTTTGTGGTGCCCCTCTTTCAAAGGATTGCCCTAGTGATGTACCCTCTTTTGTTAATCAATCTACAAAAACCAGTAGTGATGATGACCATGAGTTTTTCATGTGGTTCTATGCTGGTATGGGGCCTGGTTTCTTTGTTGGATTTATTGGAGTATTAAGCATTCTACTGTTTGCAAGATCTTGGAGCTATGGGTTCTTCAAATTTTTAGAGATGGCTTACAACAAAATACTCGATTATTTTTATTAACGGTTAGTTTTCAATATGCTCTAAACAAATAGCTTTTTTATTTTTATTCAATATATATTTATGGGGGTGCACGCGCGTGCGCGCGCGCACACACATATATATATGAATTTGTTTTAATTTTTTATATTTGATTTAAAGGAATGTATTCACTGTTTTATTTATTTTATTATTTTTTTATGTTACCATGTATGCCTATTTTTTACAAGCTAGCTAAAAAAATGAAATGACTATTCACATTTTCCAGGTCAATGCTATTGTCAGTGAGCAATTGTGTGTTGAAGGTATTTGCCATTGGTCTTTAATGTGGATTACTCTTGACATGTTGGAAGGGAGTTTCTTCCTCTAACCTGAAAGGCAAAAGAGAAGCAGCAATGTATTCTGGATTGTTGATTTTGATGTAATTTGCAATTGATGTTCATCTTATTTATTATCAGTTTTTCTGTGTCATGTTTATTGTATTTGTCATACTTAAAATTTTTAAACAAATTCCTATTCAAATGCGTGTTTAATATTATATTATGTTTCTACTGTTACATTTTTTTTTTGAGTTCTTTAGTTTTTTGGTAATGATTATAATTTATTATTAATCCGACTTAAAAATACAATTTACATGAATTACTCTTAACAATAGACGTTAGTGAGATTTTCTTATATATAAAAATGATCTATGTCAATTTTTTCTCTCCTCTGAACCAAAGGTGACAAGATCCCTCCATAGAACACCTATATTGTTCCTCCATAAACAACCACTATTATTTGCAATCAAACCTTATTAAAGAGGGGGGAGGGAGGGAGGGGGGATGTTGGTAGATGAAATTTGAGGGAGAATTGAAAAATGACCATAAGAACATCTTAACACAAACCTTGTTCAGCAATTCGTTACGAAATGTTTGCACAGAGAGTCAATATCGCCTTCACTGAGTCTCGAACTCACCCCTTCCTTATGGGGTGCAACCGGGTGCCACGAAATGTTAGAATACATATATTAAATATATATGCTTCAATGCTTGTAATTCTCTATAAATCATGGTTTTGGAATTTTGGGAAATAGGGTGTTTAAAATTTGTCAATCATACTCACTTTATTGTGACACTAAATATATATGGGTGTTATTCTCTTAATACCTTCCGTCGATTAAACTTGTCAATGTGCATGCCATGATATTAAACTATTAATTGGAGGCCTCAATTTTGTTATCACTTGAATTTGTCAAGCCCAACTAACTAGTCACTATAATTGTGAATCTTCCTTTAATAATGTCATATCAGCAGCAGGTTTCTCAATTGTTTATAATGGGAACCAGAGGTTGAGAGAGATTTATAAAGGTTGTTGAAGCAAAAGACAAATTCAAGGTACATAGTTGCAAAGCACATACAAGAAAATTAATGGTGATTTGAAGTGAACATTCTTTAATTTTATCATAGATATGATGAAGTAAGCACAAAATTAAAGGAAATGTGGAGTCAAGTGTTCTTATCTTTTCCAGCGGAGGACTTAAACCATGGTATCCAAGCCGAAGTTGTGTTCTGGTAGAGCTTATAAGCTTCAACTCTATAAGCTTGTTTAAGCATTCTCTTCTCTACAAGCAGGGTGACATACGCCAAGCACAAGCTGTTTATGAGCGGACCAACAAAACTCCAAGCATGACCCAAACGCCAGGCGAAAATGGCCAGTCCCCACCACCATAATTGCTCGCCAAAGTAATTTGGATGGCGTGAGTACCGCCAGAGACCTGTATCCAGATTTGGCACCATAGGTTGGCTCAGCTCTTTCAACCTTTTATTTCTGCTAACGAAAGTGTGAAGTTGTGTATCGGCATAAAAGGCAATTATAATGCCAGATAAACAGACTCCTATGGCAACAAAGTCCCATGCATTCAATGGCATATTCTCTGAGTGGACAACATACAGGGGCATGCATATTCCCATTAAAAAGACCTGCAAAGTCAAAATTATGCAAACACTAGAACTTCAGCAGTTGGAAATATAGAAGTTGATGATAAGCAAAGCCTAGCAGCCATCTGGAAGTGTAAACTCCTTCAAATTTTTGTCAAGTTACTAGTTCCAAGAAGGATTTAACTAGTATCATCTTGTGATGCAAAAAAAACATCATATCCATGAAGAATATAATAAAGAAATAGTAAAATGCATATATGATGCATGAAAACTTATGCCAAATCATCAATTACATCAACAGTTGGGGTAGTTGTGCAACGTGTTAATCCTAATACCTATCAGTGATAAAGATCTTCCCTCTCCCCCGTGTCTTTTGCTTCAACTTTTGCAATTCTGAATGGAAGTGGTATCATCAACTAAATACTTATAGGTTAGGAAATAGCAAGCACACTAATGGATAAACATGATTGTAAAGGGAAGGATTGGAGGTAATACATCCCGTCTTCCTCATCCAATTATTTCTTTCTTGGACATAAACAATTAATGCCTAGCTTTGTTTGACTATGGATCAGATCGAGGGATTTGGTATTGTTTTTAGGTCCAGTGAAAATATGTTCAATTTAGGAAGAAAACCAGCACAAAGCAGCAAACTTTATTATATGTTGAGTGACTTTAATTTGCACTGCATTGTCTATGCTGATCTATCCATGTGCAGCTTTCTCCTAGTCATTGCACTAATATGAATGACCAAATTGACTAAAACCATACAGGGATTAAAAACTAAAACTATGCCTTTCATTTGAAACTCAAACATAAGGTAAACTAGATAGTCCAGAAATTTCACAGAGGCAATTTATCATACACTTGGAGTGCACAAAGAAAAACCATACCTGCTGAGAAACATAAACGGCAAAGAAAGACATCCACCACCAATTCTTCCCATACTGCTCACTCAAATCAGTGAATCTCCAATCCTCCCTGGCGCCCCACTGCCACTCCTCTCGCCGGAAGTAGTTATGCGTCAGCCTTATACTCCATATCCACGTCAGCACCACAACCGCCGCCGACCTCCAAGCGTCGAACTCCCCCGACGGATGACTCCGGTAGTAGTGCAACAACAACACCGGAATCACAGTCCAGTACAAATCAATCATCTGCCCATCATTCCAACCAAAACTGTTAAAACAAACATTAATGAAAGTATTTTGGTAGTAGAATGGAATGAGAATGATTATTAATAGGGGAAATGAAACCCTTAGGGAACGAATTTTTGCAATTAATGAGTGTTTTAAAACCTGTCAATCAAACAATAATAATGATTTTGATACACATTACTGATAGCTAAACATTCAACCAAAGACACTCTTCAATCAGTGATTTCGTTAAAATTATTGAGTTTATCGGAATTATTACCCAGTGGCTTGATTGGAGGAGGCCGATGATCCAGAAGAGGAGGTTGACGTTGAAGAAGAAGAAGAGGTGGGAGAGTAGGAGAGGGTGGTGGTAGCACCAGTGCCAGAGAGGTGCATTGTGTGATTGTGGGGAATGGTAATGGCGGAGGAAAGAGAGGTAGAAGAAGATGGAGGGGAGGGGAGCTAAGAAAGCAACCAATGCTCGGTTGAAATTGTTATGAGAAGAAGCCATGTTTTGGATTGTTGGGAGGACCGGGAAAGATGGTGATATATATAGTAGTACAACGTTGTTGAGGTGAAGCTGAACTTGGGTGGACAGTGGACATGACTTCGCGAGCTTCAGGGTGAGCCAGATCAAAAGTCAAAGGGTATTTTACATTAGTGTAGTTCGAGTATGGTAAAGAATCACAATGAGGTAAATTATATTAGGCAAATTTAGAAGGTTAATAAGTCACTCACACAGTTATATTGTGAATCGGGTTGCCCCAATCATACCTTAATTTTGAAACTCCTAGAGGCCTAGGCTTCATGTCACAGACGGCTTTTCTTGACCATGTTGGACCCAATGAATGAACGGACTAACTAGTTAGCTTGCTTTGCGGGTAAAGAGGACGACAATAGCTTTAAGGGAGTTTTGCCTTAGACGCTAGGTCTGATTGAGTTAGGCACGCCGACTGGATTAAGTTTGGGGAGCATGTCGTTAGTCTAGGACTTGACTATGAAAGGGACCGATTCGATTCGAAGGGGCACAACTGGATGGTCGAGAGCTATTGATATTTCCCTAATGAGCCTATGGCAAGGCGAAACCAGATTTGCATGTATGAGGGTAAGGCTGGTCCGCGAGACATGAGGGGTCCTGAGACGTTGCACTGGCGTTGTGTGTTGCGCGGGACTCTCTATGTTCGTGACATTCAGCTGAGCTCCCTTACAAAATTTAGTATAAGAGGTAAATGATGAAATGTGTATCCATAATATATAAGAATTAGACATCATCAATAACTTTAATTAAACATCATCTATCAAACCAAGCATATAATTATAAAAAATAACATGTGTAAATGTAAATTTCACCGAATCTCAAATTGATTGCAGCGTCATATGGTTCCATAACAAAGTGAAGAAGAAGAAGCACAATCATGATTAAGGACTATGCAAAAGATGATTAAAAGATACTAAAAAGCTATATTTTGGGTGTAAGATCATAGGATGATCCTACGTAGGTGGTGCATGTCATGATGGTTTGTAGGGTAATAATGGTGTGGCTAATCATTTTTTTTGCAAGAACCGCACAGCTCATATGGCACCCCCTAAGAGCAATCCCAACACTAAATTAAAGTTCTTTTGTTAAGTTTTCTCTTGCTAAGTGGGAGAGAGGGAAAAGGTGGAAAAAAAATTAAATGAAAAGCCTTTAAATATGCTTCACAAAAACAGTGAGAAAACCCCAAGAAAAAACATTTTTGGAGTTGCCATATATACTCTATATTCAACACTTTTCAATCAAGTTACAAAATTATTTTCTATCCTACATGAACATGATTAGTTTTAGTGTGTGATTGCTAATCGACTGCCTAAGAAAACATGTGATTTGACCAAAATTACGAAATTGACACATATATGCAGGAATTATTATCTTTTTTTTTTCACTCATGACAAGAACGAGGTATACTAATTTCATCCTATTATCAAATCATGGTGAGATGAGTCTCCATGTCTTCTGATCCTTCCAACCTAGCTAACATCTAATCTTTGTTTCAGTGAGAAACATCATTTGTTGATTCTCTAAAAAATTTGTCAAGTTTGATGATATATACATGATGAATGTAAAAGTACTAGGATATGTTCTTCACTTTGATCATTAGAATACACATGTAATACAGTAATAGTTAATACGGAGTATGTTATAATTATATGTAAACATGCATGTAATTTTTTTTATACATGGCATGCAATATTCATTCTCATTGCCCTTGTCATGAAAATAATGCTGGAGGAGGTAAATCGCGGATATACTTTAACTGACCTATAGGTCCTCAAATATACTAGTGTTCACAACAAAACTAAATACATACTTCTTATTTTTGGTCTTTGCTTGTATGATAGTGCCTCAATTACCGTAAACAAAGCAAAATTTATAAATTTATTTTGATTTAATTAACTAGTTGAGTTATGCTCTAGAGTAAAACTTTTCATTATAATATCATATCAATCATTGAATAATAAAAGAATAAAAATAAAAATCCATCCCTTTTCCTAATGGCATTTGCATGCGCATACTAATTAGATGCTCTCTTTTGGCGCAATGGGGTACCCATTTTAATGAATCATTTAATTATCTTTTTTTAAAAATCCTTTTCCCCATTTTCAGCTTCTTTTTCCTCTTTAATTGCTGGGGTAAAAATGAAAACAATTTGAATTTGTTGTGTAACCCTATCTCCAGACAATAGCAATTCACACCATTGTATTTTCAATCATCATGATTGATCAATAATAATACCCTACCGCCATAATCAGGGCAAAATCCTATTCATAGCTACTTTCTCAACTACTGAAGCACAAAAATTCAACAATTGCCTCCACTAATGTTCGAACCCACCCCCCTTTATATAGGAGTGTAAACTGGGTGCCACTGAATTACAAGTTCTTTGGCTCATAATTCAAACTTTAATCCTTCAACTATTGCATTACTACTTTTAATTCTTGAGTTCACAATCAATCAAATATTGAAAGTGTGTCACTTTCTAAAGATTTGATAGTTTGTTGAATCACACCTACTACAAAATTAGATACTCGATCATTATGGATAAATAACCAAATGATAGCCATAGGTAGCCTTTCAACCTCCTTGAGGTCCCATTTTGCACACTCTACCTTTACACATAACCTTTTAGTATATTAAAAATGTACTTTTTATTTATGATCTATACAACTTTATGGATCATAATGATTGCGGCAACGCTTTCTTGGGCCATAAGTGCACATTTAGTCTATAATAAGCCCATGATTACCAGAGTTCGGCCGTTTGTCTGACAACTACACCCTCAATATCCAAATACCACAGCCCATTCTAAGCCCACCCAGATTCTTCATGACTGAAGTTTGAACCAAACGAGTTGCACACTACAACAAAAGTAAAAAGAGAACAGTTGTTAAGGTGGACCTGGGTCCAATACGACGCCGTTTCACAATTTTATTTTATTTTTTTAAGAAAAAAAAATTAACGGCGTTAACGGCTGCTCATCGGAACAGAACACAAACTCTACATTCACAGACCCTATACTCCATATTCACAATTTGAAAACTCCACATTTACACA
>CM008337.1:33732844-33750390 GCA_002525835.2 Ipomoea batatas | reverse complement strand
TCTTTCTTTTGATTCTTTATTCAAAAGCAACCACCACTATCCCATACCCCATACCCCCCACCCCACCCCACCCCACATTCTCACCACAATCATATATCAATTCAACCCTAGTTGGTCCAGAAAAATAAAAACTGGATTTACCAAATCACAATCTTGTCACTATTTTTATTCTCGTATATGATTAATCAGTTCGTCAAAAGATCTGGTCTGTTAGTTTTTTATTTCTTAATTTCTGATCTCGTATTAAAAAATAATAATGAGTAAGACTAAATAAGATATTTTTAGATGTTTTCAAAAAAAAAAAAAAGAAGAAGATATTTTTAGATAAGGTGAGAAATTTTAAAATTCCAATTAAAATTATTACTCCTATTAAAAAAGACAACTTGACATTCCTTGACAGAGCAAAAGAGTATGGATTTGGATATTGGATAGGTTTAGTCCTTGCAAGAATAAAAAATGGACTTATTCTTGTAGCCAAGCTGATAATTCACTATTATTGCTACAAATAACAAAAAGTTCAACCAATTGCACATGCCATGGTTGGCTTCCTTTACTTTGTATTTTACCAACCGCAATGGGCCAATATAATTTCCAAGAAACTTCACCAAATTCTAGCCTTGACCAAAAAAAGATGTCACCAAATCTTGTACTTTCTTGAGAACAAGCAATGTAGTACCCCAAGTGGATTATTATTATTATTATTATTTTCTCCTTGGTTTATAATGAATCACTTTGGAAATGAAATTAGTTGTAACCTCAAGTAATATAATAGAAATATTCCCGATTGTTGATCTAAGAAATAAGATAAGACTCTTAGAAAAAAAATTGTTAGAAATGCCTAATTTATAAAACAGTTATGTCGCTTGGTGTACTGAATAGTAGGATATGATTGATCGTACAACTAATAAGTATAGACTGTAACAATTAAATAAAATAGCGTTTGTATGATCTGTATAGATTAGATATGTGTAAGAATCAATTCAATTAAAAGAATCGGGAAATTAAATTGAAAGTTTTCGGAAAAAAAAAATTAAATTGAAATTATATTGTGTGAGGTGTGTTTAGTGAGGAACTAAGGACTAATGTCACTCTAATTTGCAGATGATGATAACGATGAAGAAGTTGAGAAAACACTTGCAATCACAATAGGACTCATTGCTGGTGTGGCTGTACTGGTTGTTTTCCTCTCTGTTTTGAGCAAACTTTGTGAACCAAAAGGTAATTTGGCACTCTTTCTTTCAAATATACTCTTTATATACATACATATGTTTGTGTTTATCTTTATGCATGTGTATGGAGAACTATAAAGTACGGAGTATCAAATAATCTACAATCTTTTGACTATATTCCACGAATAGTTTAAATTATAAGGTATATAGGTTGTGTTTACTTTAACTCTTCAACTCTTTAATTTTTCATTTCACCATTTTCTTTAATATACGAGAAAGCTAACCGCCTCTAGCCCACTAACTCAAAATTATTGCACTTTGTATGAAGCCCACTTTGTAACCCTAATCAGCAAGGGAGGTATATCGTATACTTGCCTAGGTTGTCCATAGTTGACTGAGTCAAACAAAAAACGTCAATAGGTAACTTCTACAGGGCATTGAACTTGAAACGTTGTAGTTACCAAGTCAACTGCATGCCCAGCCAACTTGGAGATAATATATATAGTAGATGTATTCTTTGCTTTCATCCAATAATTTATCGTTTCTGCCGTTAATAGACGTACTAATAGTATCCTTTTTTATTTTATATTTATCAAACTTATAATCAACTTGATCTGTTTAATTAGAATTGGTTATAAAGTATTCACGATCTATAATCATAAATTTTATATTGTATATATATCATATTGACAAGACTACTTTTCAATATATGCATGATATGGAAAGGTGAGATTGGAATTTGAGCCATCTTTATTTTGAATTTGCAGGTGGAAAATAAAGGGCAAAGAGCATTTTGTGGATATAGTAGTAAAGTGTATGTTGTTGCATCCTTTGGGTAAATTGTTTTGCTTTAGGTGCTCATCTTTTGCTTTTTGTATTAGTATTATTATTATTATTATTGGCCTAGCTACTTTGCTCTTTTTAATGTGCTTTTTGAAGAGTTCCCCTCTTCTTATATGGACTGTAAAGAGGTACATTGAAACAAGTGAAGTAATTAAAGGCTGTTGAAATAACATATATGATGAGATCAAACTTAGACACCCCACTTGCTCTTTCTTATTGATTTGTGTATACATGCTTTAAAGTTTGTCAATCTATTTGCAGCTAAAGATGGCCTCTACCTTCACTTTAGGGCATGAAACTTTTTTTTCTTTTCTAAAATGTGCATAGTTTACCATCCCCTTTCCCTTTTGATGTGTTCTGATATGAATAGCTGATTCCAAAGAATGGTTTAGTGGAGATAGGTGAGAGGATTGACTAGAATATATTTGAGTAAACATAATTTATTTATGCTAGCAGCTGGTTTAATTTGTAGTAACAAATTATAAAGAGGTTTTATGATTTGCTCCCGCATCGATTTATTTCTAGTTCAAGATTGTATAGTGACACTTAAATTTAACGGGTTCTTCTGTATTTTTCTTCAAAGGTAGTATGACTATTGAAAAACATGGGGTGAGTATATATATATATATCCTTAATCAGGTGAGAACGTGCGGACAAATCCAAACCATTGATCTAATAGATCTAATGGTTGAAAATAAACAAAATTTTGTAATATTTATGAAAATGACCCCATTTTAAAATTTTGTAATCCCAACATGCATCCATATATCTCTTTCTCGATCTCTAAACGAAGAATAATGTGAAATGTCATAACTTCCAATTTTTTTTTTTTTTTAAAAAAAAAAAGTCATAACTTCCAATTGATTCAGCCTAATAATGTCTCTATACTTCGACCAATCATCACCTATAATACCTACACTATCTTTATCCCTAATAGTGACATTGATCATTGGGAGATTGGTAGAACTATTTAAAGGAATATAATGAAATTCTTACAAAAAATGGGACAACGATTAGAACATTTTTACCATTATCTTGCTAGGCCATAGTCTACTTGGAGTTACCATCCTTCCGAAATATTCTCCAGCTACTGGACTACTAGTATTTTGTAATGAACTCTTCAATTGGGATCAAGTACAAAGACAAGTGCAAACTCTAAGATCGTATTCCCTGTTTGACGACAACACATTAGGTAATTAGTTAAAACATAATATGGTTATTGAATAATATATGAGGGTAATGATACTATATTAAAGAAGATAGCAACATATTATAAAGTTTTAGTAACTTTGATATGATTAGGATGTTCATAAGAATATTTTGCCTTTCCCTTTTCATATTCAACTACTCCATATTTATTTATTTATTTTTTTGGAAAACTTTAAGAGTTAAATTTATAAATTAGTTACATTAACTTGCAAAATATTATGGTTGGTAGATTGGGCACTGCAAAAGTGTAAATGTGAAGGAGAGATTAGTTCTGTTTATTATGCATGTGATAGTACTATATGTAACCTCTTTAGCAGAGAGTTGTTGGATGTTCAAGACTGACCCAAAGGCAAACAACTAAAAAAAACGAAAAAAAGAAAGATATTCAAAGTTTGACCAAGAGGAAAGAATTTTTTGAAAACCAAGAGGAAAGAATAATAACTTCAATAACAAATAGTCATAGATGTCCCAAGTTTTGTACGTTGATACCCAGAACAATGATTTGAGACTATATAACCTTTATATAACGAAAAAATAAATGTTGAAAAAATAGCATAAAATAGCATAAAAAGTAGTTATTTTGTAGTATCGAATTCACTATGATGACCTGACTAAAATCGAGAGTGGACCCCACATATATCAGCCACTTAAAATATCATTTTTGTTAAAATATTTCATGATTTGTTATAAAATAAAACAATAATAACATACATTATATTCCACACATGTAATATATGAAGTGAGATTATATTTAAGAATTTGTACCCTAAATTATTGACGACATTTTAAAATAAATTTGAGTTTTTTTTAATGGTGTATAGAATATTCAAATTAAAGGGCAATGTTAACTTGTTAATGATATAATCTCAAGATTGGAATGATTGAATCCATGTATATGTATTGTATTGGGAGCTAAATCTATCTAATATATTCCAGCTTCTTCTTATGAAAAAGAAAGAAAGAAAAATTGTGTAGAATCTTAACTTTTTCATTATTCTATACTTTCGTACATTGAATTAAATTAAATAATAGTGCATATGGTACAATAGTAACAATTGTATTTTAAGGATATTCCTTTGCAATCATGCTGCAGCTTAAAGCTAAACCCTCATTTTAAAAATGAATTTGTTGGTGATGATAAGATTCTTGATTTAATTAATGGGATTAGAGAAAAGGTTTTTGTATATTCCATGACAAAGCATAAAGCATTAGATATCATGATATCATTAATTAGGTCATTACCTTATAAAAGAGGGACATGATAAAGCTAGATGATGGCATGGGGTATTGAGATGATTCATTCAATTTTTTGTTGTCAGTGTGCTTTGTCTACAGTCCATTGCATACAAATTAGTGGGAGGAAATTACATTAATCCTATGGTCATCTAGGCTAGTTAGAAAATAAATTGTTAATGTAATTATAAGATCATAAATAATAAATAAGAGTCAGATTATGTGAGTGTGATCAATCTGGGACTCCTTTTCAATATATAAAAATAGCCAAACTAACCCCATTGGCGCGACTAGTCAATCTAAGAGATCAGATCCTACGGAGGTGCTGAATGCCAGAGTTATCTTAGGGTTCATTGGCAACTATAATCTATAAAGAAGAAGGGAAGATGGGCTCTATCTTTTTTTTTTTTGAAGGCAGAAGATGGGCTCTATCTATTTATGATTGAAAGAAGAAACATGGAAATTACAAGTTCACTCTCACATTTAACTGCTAGTTGATGAAAACTTAAACGGAGAACTACATCGAGCAAAGTCACAAAAGTTTAGGGCTAAAGTAAGTTGGAATAGTCGAATATGAGTATATGACTAAATCGAGAAATCTACTATAGTTAAGGACTATTTTGAGTATTAACAAATGTTTTAATATACATTTCTTTAATAATTAGTGTTACATCTTGAAATTTGTAATATATAAGGTATCTTATGAGGTTGTCTTAGGGTCAAAGATCTTAAAAATGGGTTTAGAATAATATTTAAGTATTAGGACTCTATTAGTCCTAGTGCTTCCGTAATTCTCTGTGTATATAATTGTTATATTCTGTCCATGGCTATTCAATCCACAACAGTTGATGGCTCTGTCCATTCCTTTGAATAGACCGTCTCTGATGTTGCTGCTATTACTTCATTACCCGCCGTCACAAATTCTCTTTCCACGGCTCATCACTTTGTCATCCAAAACTAATATTCATAAAACAATGGAAAATACTTGACACACTCCCACTTTATACTCCCAAATTGTACTCCCTCTCACATGTTATTGATGTAGACATTTTTCTGTGGGTCCACATGATAAAAATAACCAATGTCTGCTTGCCACCTCAGGGAGTATAAGTTAGGGAGTAAAATTTGGAAGTATGTGTAGTAGAACTGTAAAACAATTATGGCGGAAGATGTTGGAAACTGTGTCATTGAAGACAACACAGGTGGTGATTGAAGGCGGTGCCGGTTGTTGTTGTCCTCTCGACTGCGGTTAACAGCAGACGGCGTGCACAAATTTTACTGTGGACAGCGGTCCACGCATCAAAACGACGTCGTTTTGATTAATGAAAACAAATGGCTGAAACGGCTCCGTTCTGCGCCGTTAACTTTCATATACACTACAGTTCCCTTTCAACACAACTGTTGTTTAATTTCCTTTCAACACAACTACAGTTCCTTTTTGATATATATAGTTATAGTTTCATTCGACATTATACACTCAAATATGTGAAACTGTTATTCATTTTCCTTTCAACACAACTACAGTTTCCTTTCAACATAACTACAGTATCATTTCGATATAACTACAGTTTCATTGGACAATATACACTCAAATATGTGAAACTGTTATTCAGTTTCATTTTATGTACATTGCATTTTCTTTCATCACAACTGCAGTTTCATTTGATAACATAAAAACAAATGTGAGACAATATCTTTTGAGATAAATTGTAGTATCCTTTACGGAGTTCCGTAAAGACGTATGACAGCTGTTTCTTTTATTTAATGAAACGGCGACGTTTTGTGACCATGGTCCACCGTATAATGACTAGACGGCGTGGTGATGGAGTGGTTTGCATATGGGATTAGTTAGGCATTAGCATTTTATTCCTTCTATTTGGGCCAAAATGACTTCACTTGTATTATAATTATAATTAATTAATTGGATGGGCTAATATTTCAAAATGGGCGGGTCTGCTTTAATGGCTTGGTTTGTAGTATGTATGGGTTATTATTATTTTTAAATATTAGTTTTATTGGTAAAAATGACCTCAAATTTGAACTTACAGCCTGGTTTGTGAAAAGAATCGAGAAATAATTGAATTTAAATTTTATAAAGAAAAAGATCATATTGCAACATATGACAAAGTTATAGTTTCCATCCAAAGCTGCCACCTGTAACATTTGTAGCTAAACGTGTGCATGAACATGTCATCTATTTGCCACTTGTCCACTTCTCGCATCTGCTGACTCATCACCAAATCCATTATAACACTGCTGTCAGATGCACAATATCCTGAGCAAAAACAATAACCAAAATTGAAAATAAAAATAAAAATAAATAAATAATCAAGCACTGTATTGCATGGCGTTAGAGTGGGTGGTTGTCGGCGCGGGCGGCCGGCGCAGAGGCGGTGATGGTCATTCTACTCACCCTTCCGGTAGGGAGTCCTCTGCGGAAGGGTCTAATCTCCGGCAGCCGGAGCCTCCTTAAGCCCTTCCTCTCCGTCGTCCCCTTCTGCCTCTTCTTGATCCTCGACATCTACTGGAAACACGATGCTCGCCCTCGGTACTGATTTAATTTATTTATTATTTATTATTTATTATCAGTTTCAGACTTTCAGTACACTTATGTTCTGTAACTTTATACCTCAATTATTTTACATGTGCAACTCGACTCAGCACATAATTCTGATTCGTGTCTGTTGTTAAGGTTGTTATAACATCAGTTTCAGTTCACGTCTGTTTTGTAACTTTATATCTCAATTATTTTATAGGTGCAAGTTGACGGGGGAGGCGTGCACCGCGGCGGAGCTGCTACGGTACCAGAAGGCGGTGGTGAAGAGCCAGCGGAACGGGCTGCTGGTGGGCGCCGCCTTGGTGTTCTACTGGCTGCTCTACTCCGTCACGCATATGGTGGCGCGGATGGAGAAGCTGAGTGAGCGAGTTGAGAAGCTCCAAAACCAGGAATGAGTTGACCCGGTCCTGTCGAGTCCTGATGTTTTGGGAATTCAATTCGATCCATTAATGTTATCTATCACCAAACATAACGTTGTTGACTTGACTTATGTTGAGAATTCAAGGCAATTAAAATCACCAAACGTTACGTTGTTGACTTTGATGAAATTGTGTAGATAAATTTTGATTTCTCGAAACCCAAACAATGACATCTTTAAGTCTATTATTCGGATTTTTAAACATTTTATTTAACAAAAAAATTAACCAGAAATACTCATTTTGGATTAAGAAAAATATTTAAAAAAATAAATAAAACGTCAAATAACTAAGTAGAGAATTTCAGAATTATTATTATTATAATACTAATTAATTTAAACTACATCTAACATTCAAATACAATTTCTAAAGTCTTTTTTTTTTTTTAATACTACTAACCCTATTACAATGCAGTATCTGTTCATAACTACTTTCTCAATCTGTATTGACTCCACTGAGACTCGAACCCACCACCTCCCGTATAAAGGGAAGGGTTTGATGCCACTGGACCACAAGGTCCTTGGCACAATTTCTAAAGTCTATTTATTCAACAAACTAAATAATGAAACAAATTTTCTATTTTATGCGTTATCTATTCTATTTTTACGCATCTAATAATATTGTCATTCACTCAAAATTTACTTCGTGATTTAAACATGTTGCAAATGTTGTTTAATACAATATTTAAAAAATGGGATCAATTCTTTCATTCAAAATAAATAAAAGATGAATAAATTCTTTTCTTATTTATGTTACAATATAATATATGTTCATAACTACGCCTCCACTGAGGCTCGAACCCACTCCCATCATCCATGTGGAAGTGTAAACCGGGACATCGGGTGCCACCAGACCACAAGGTCTTTGGCAACGCAACCTTAATTCTTTGTTGACAATTCCTACGGTTATTTCCAAAACTTCTTTGATATTAGCTATTCTTAACTCATAAAAAATGATTGTTTTTATTAATATATAGAGGATAATAATCATATGAGAACCACGATCCTATAAGTTTATGAGAATCAATCTAGTTCATTAAAAAATATATTTATAGACGATATCGATTGGGGTCCAAAATTCGTGTTTACATATAAGACATGTGCTATGTGTAATTGAGGATTTTAAATTTGTGTGGGCATATTATTATATTAAGCATGCATTGTGTGCAACATTGGATATGCACATAACACTTGCCTCATATGCACACTTGAATTCTATTAATATGATTATTATCTACCACCAAACACTACGTTGTTAACTTATCTTGAGAATTCAATGCAATTAAAATCGCCAAACGTTACGTTGTTTGATTTGATGAATTGTGGAGATTAATTTTGATTTCTCGAAACCAAAATAATGACATCTTGGAATCGATTATTTGGATTTAAAAACTATTTTATTAAAGTTAACAATTTTGATTAAGAAAAATGAAAAATAAAAAGTCAAATAAGTATTAATAGTGTAATTTAAATTCTCCTTCTAATTAAAAAAATTCTAATCTATTAATTAGGAGTAATATTAATTCTACTCATATTTTATACTCCATTACATATCAATATTTTATTATTTTATTACCCAAAAAGAATTAAAAGTTATGTGCCACTCTCTTTTCTGACCTAAAGATCTATATAGTAATTCAAAAAATATTTTCAGAAAAACAAATATTTTTCATTTACTGTATTTTTCTTTTAAAAGTCATAGACTGGAAAATTCTCGAATGTTTAAACTAATATAGTAATATTGTCACAAAATTTACAAAATATTATTACAGCCTAAATGTAGACTTAACCAGAATATTACAGGTTGATGACAGATGCTACGCGGGGCCCACATACAACCCTGCTGAATTGGCATGATCCCATTGGGTCTGACAGCCCATAACGCGCCATTTTTACAACCTCCACTCCAGATTTCTTGCAACAAAATTTCTTACAATTCTTAAAATTTTGCTTCTTCTCAGTTCTAAAATGGCCAAAACCCTACCATTTTCCTTGCTTTCTTAGTCCACTTTCTTTGTTCTTTTCCCTTCCTTTTTGTTTATACAGATTCGAATTCGTTTTCTCAGAAAATCAGGCACTTTTACTCATACCCACCACCTAAAAGATCAGAAATTTCATTGATTTTTTCTTTGGCTTGAAGCAAGACTTGATTTTGATCATTCGTGTTCACGAAATGGATGATGTGAAGGATAAATTCAAAGGGTTCATTAAGAAAGTGAACAATCAGATTTCCTCTTCTTCTTCTTCTTCTTCGGGCAAATTCAAGGGTCAAGGCAGAGTTTTGGGCTCATCTTCGTCGGGACCCACCCCCAATTCCATTTCGAGTTATTCGAATCCGAGGCCGAATCAACCTACGAATTCCAAACCTGCGGTTCAGCAGCCGAGTAATTCGGAGCAAAGAGCTGAGAAAAAGCCCGAAAATCGAGTGGATTCGGAGGAAAAAATCCAGGGAAAATCTGAAATTCGTGCTGATCAGGAGGCGAAGGTTGAAGCGAGGAATGGATTTGATCCTTATGGTTCGTTGATTACGTCTGGTAAGAGAAACCCTAATGGTTATGAGCTGAATGTGATTGAATGCCCTGTCTGTGGAAGAGGGTATGGTTCCGAGGAAGAGGTGTCTGCTCATGTGGAGAGCTGTTTGAGCTCCGGAGTGAGCAATGTGAATGTTTCCAATGATTCCGAGACAAGCGAAAAGGGAATTGAGGTGAAAACTGAATTGGAAGCTTGTGTTTCCACTTATCTTTCTGGGAAGCCCTCAGAAGGGTCTCTCGAAATCGTGCTTAAGCTGTTGAGGAATATCGTGAAGGAACCCGAGAATGCAAAGTTTAGGAAAGTTAGGATGGGGAATCCGAAGATAAAGGAGGCGATTGCCGATGTGGCTGGAGGTGTGGAGCTGTTGGAGTTTGTGGGGTTTGGATTGAAAGATGAAGGTGGGGAAATGTGGGCTGCAATGGATGCTCCTTCAGAAGAAGGAATCGGTTTGATTAAGAAGGCGGTTTCATTGCTGGAGCCCCAAAAAGTCGAGAACTTTCAGTCGAAAGTTCCTGCTAAGGCAGAAGAACCAGCTGAACCGAAGAAGATAGACAGACAGGTATGCCTGTTCCTGTGTGCATTGGTAACAAAGTTAATTCCTTTTTATGCTCTCCTGCATTTTACTTCCATAATTAGTACTCTGGAATCTTGATGTTAGAAGATTATAATCAAAGATAAATGCTTTTGAATAAATTGTTGTGAGTAAAGATTTGCATGTTGCGTTGATGAACAATATATTGATAGACCATGTAATTTGCATGTTGTGGTGATGAACAATGGCTGTGAGTAGAGTTGCTTCGTATTGATAGACCATGTATTAATTACTAAAGCGCTAGGTTACCATTGTATCTGTCATTCATGCCAATTCTTCTTGGGTAGATGCATGAATCAGTAATTATGAAATTTCTATGTTAAGAGGTAGCTTAGGAAATGACAAAGTATAAATTTCTTTGAAATATATTAAGTGCTTCATTGCGTTATTTATTTGAAATTAGAAAGACTGTTTGCTTTTGTTCAATAATTCACTTTATGTATTTAGTTGTATATTTAACGGACAAGGTTAGTTAGATGGACAATTGTTTGTTAGAATACTCATTTGATAAGAAACTGTAGACATTCTATGAGTTTTTTACCATGTATAGCATCTTTTGGCTTCGTGTTGAGGCATGGTTGGAACTCTCGTTTCCTGTATTGCTATAATAAAAGAAGTCTTGTTTGTTAGATGTTATGAAACTACTAAATAGTTACTCCGTATTTAGCTTATTACTTAGTTTAGTTATTTGAAAGCTACTAAATAGTTATTTGGTTTATTATTCTTAGTCTTCGAATTAGTTTAGGCTATTTAGTTATTTGGAAACTACCAAATTATTAATTAGGAATCCTTGTAATTAGCCCTAGATGAAAGGACCATTCATTGGAAGAATGGAGAAGTAGAAATTTAACCCAAAATTATGGGACAAAGGAGTTTTGGGTCTCAAGCAAACCCATCGTTTTCTTGTTTTACTTTACCAACTATTTTTCCGTGTTCTTTTCTTCTATGTTTTCTTGCCCATGACATGAGCACATAACAGAACCACTTTTCATTGTCATTATCTAACCACAACTACCAATTTATGCTCTATTGATGACCTCATGACCAGCCTCAGAACTAGTGAAACATTGTTTTTCGATTCCCTTTTCTTCTCTTGCTCCCTTGTTCGTAGTTTTCCTAGTTTGCCCCCTACTAAACTCCAAAACGAGGGTATGTTTCTCATTCTCCAAACATAGCCAGCACTGGGCACTGATTAGTCATTCTGTAGTTCCCTTGGACACGACATTAGATTGATCACTGAAATATTCATCCCAAGATACCCTATTAGCACCTATGATGGGGGCACTACTAATTTTAAATGTTAGGTATGTTTATGACATTCCATTGAATTGTTCTTGTCCAACAGTTTTTATTTTTTATATTATTATCATTGACTTTGTATTTTGATAGCTCAATTTTCGTTAATCCACTAGGTAAGGGTGTTCTTTGCTGTGCCTGAAAGTGTAGCAGCTAAAATCGAGCTGCCCGATTCTTTTTTCAACCTGTCACGTGAGGAGTTGAGAAGAGAGGCAGAAATGAGGAGGAAAAAGCTCGAAGAATCCCAACTTTTGATTCCTAAATCATACAAGGAAAAGTTGGCGAAAGCTACAAAAAAGAGGTATACAAAAACTGTCATCCGGATTCAATTTCCAGATGGAGTGGTACTTCAAGGAGTGTTTTTGCCATCGGAGCCAACTAGTTCCCTTTATGAGGTTAGTTCTTTTAGATCAATCTCGTCAATGTGCAACATACCTTTCTTGTTTTCCCCATGTTTCTACTTTCTTGTTATAGGTTACATGCCATTTTCGTTTGAAATAAATGCCGTTAGGGAGGCCACTTTCCCTTCTTTACAGATAGGAACATTACATTCATTGATTACGTATAAATTGGCTGACCTAACCCGAGTCAATGTGATGAAATCACATCCATTTGATGCGAGATCTAGTGAAAGTAAAATTGCCCGATCCATACATATATGCATCTATACATAGGATTCTTTTTTTTTTTTTAACACTACTGACTCTGTTACAATGTAGTATCTGATCATCTATATATAGGATTTTATTGAATTGACTTCAATGCTTTGCGATATTCTTTCCTACACAGTTTGTGAGCTCTGCACTGAAGGAACAAAGCTTGGAGTTTGAACTTCTGCATCCGGTGCTGATTAAACGCCGCGTGATACCATGTTTCCCTGCAGCTGGAGAGAAAGCCCGAACACTCGAGGAGGAGGATTTGGTTCCCGCTGCCCTGATAAAGTGCAAGCCTATCGAGACTGATTCTGTTGTCTTCACCGGTCTATCAAACGAACTGCTTGTTTTCAGCGAACCCCTCGTGAGTGAAAATGCAGTGGCGCCGTAGTGAGTCGTTCGAAACTCGATTGAAAAACCGGGTTTTATTGAAGAAGCTATAGAGTCAATTACAAAAAGTACTGAGTGGTTGAAACTTGAAAGGTATATGATTCTGATGACATGAAGATGGCAATCCCTTTATGAACTTTTATAGTTGACTTTTCATACTTTTTCCTTCTTTCATAAGTTATTTCAACCATAGATCAAATGTACAGTTTAATTGCTTGATGCCTCCTTTGGAATCAAAGTGAAACTTTTTCTAAATCATCCTATTTTTTTTGTTGTATGAGTTTACTTTCCACTTATCACTTAGCACTGTTCTAAAAATCCCGCCAAGGCGTCGATAAATCGACGCTTAGGATTTAGGCATCGGTCGGTCGCCTAGTGTATCACTATAATCAGTGGCGGTTTAGGTGGCCGCCAACTAGGCAGTCTAAATTGCTTAGGCATTGACTGCCAAGACCTCTTAGGCATCGATTAGGCTGTCTAGTCGGTCGATTAGCTATTGTTTTTTTTTAATGGGTTATTCCACTCAAAACGTCTTTTTTGAATGAAATAATCCTAAATTGTTCAAACTCTATATGTTTTTTTAGATTAATATCTAATGTTTTAGTATTAATTATTAAAGTATTAAATAGTTTATACTGCATTAATCTTAAAAAATTTTAAACATGTTTTTAAAAAATAAAATATAAAATAAAATAATACACGAAACACGTAGAGACCGATTAATTGCCGCCTATGCGCCTATTGTGTTTGTTACACGTTTCGAGTCATGCATAAGGATTTTCATGCTTAAAAACAGGACAAAAACAATACGTCTCTATTACTAAACCAACATACACACACATATATATACAAAGACTTACATGTATGAACCTCTTTCAGGTTCATTTACATAGATTTGTTAAAAGAAAATAAAAATTTATTTGAGAAAATCAAGAAGACTAATGGCACTTTCCTTTAAGTTGGTGGCCATTATCTTTCTCTTATCTGCACTGCTTTCTTCTGCTGCTGGTATTTTTATATTTTCATTTTACAACTTCTTGATTAATGATTTTATTTTTTTTCAGTGATTTACATTATATTCAAAAGTGTTTCATATATATATATATATATATATATATATATATATATATATATAGATATGTAATTATATATATATATACATATATACAGATGTTATGGGCTTAAAAGTTGAAGGGTCAGTGTGCCTGCGCCATCAGTACAGAGCACCAGGTTCCTGGGAAAATGTGAGGACGAGGCTAAATGCGGGGAGGCGTGCAAGAAGCAGGGCAAAACTACAGGCCTATGTTCAAAGCATGTATGTTGTTGCAAATAAGTGCTAATTAAGTCATTAATAATAAGCATATAAAGCTTGAGAAACTGTATCATTTCGATCTTCACGGAATAATATTTATCTTAAAAATAAAATAATAGATTTCTCAGCTAACCAAACATTCGAATACAATCAATTTGAACAATAATAGAATATTATTTTATTCTATTTCTTTTCTATTATATTGTAACCATATTTATATTCTTTGTATTTATCAAAGTATAATTTCGTTTTACCTCTTATTTCAAAACCATTAATCATCCCAAATTGATAGTTAGTATTAGTCGGCATTTTTATTTCAGAGCTTATTCTTACAAGTCAATTAATTAATGATGAGAATTAGAGTAATTCCAAGAGAGGGCATTTTTTTTTTTTGGTGGGGGGAGGGGGCCCCGGGGCCCCCGAAACTTAACGCCTACGACTTGTAGCGATGCCTCTCCAAGAGAGGGCATTGTCTCTTGGGGGGCCATAATCTTAACTCTTTCGTGGAATCTTCAAAGATTCTTCCATTGATAGATATTCTCTACAAAGCATGTGATCAGCTTAGCATCTAGCAAAATTATCCACAAAAATTTATTTTTTTTTCGTCCCATATCCAACACCATTATTTTCCAACTCTTTAATTTCCAGAAATACTACAAATAAAATTAAAGATATAAGTAATCAACAAAATTTACATGTATTTAAGATGTATATATATTTGTAGGATTCTAATTAATATTTCCTTGTAGTGAGATTTTGTGTGTACATATTTACTAATCAAAGAAATTCTTTATTTTCTAAAAAAAATTAATTAGAAAAAGAAAAATAGAATTTTATTTACTTGTATATTTCTTAAAATTGAAATTAGATAATGGAGAATGAAAACTAATGCTCATATAAAATTTGAAAAAAAAAAAAACTAAACAAAATAAAAGAAATGGAAAATAGATATACTTTATTGTCAAATAATCAAACATTGCATGACAAAACGACAGGCGAATAACAATAGTTGCAGTATAAAAAGACAATTTAGTAATCAAAGTGCTTATCCAATTCATTGGCCATAAGAACACAAGGTAATAAGTGATTTCTTTCTGAGCTTACTACTCCCAATCTTAATTCCATTACTTTTATTTTTGACGTGACAAAAGATAATAAGTTATCTTCATTTTGTAGGTCGTATAAAAAAATATTAACACAAAAGTTTCGAGTGAGAGATCAGAGTAAAAGTAAGGAATAGAACTTGACAATCCAAGTAGTATTTTTATTTACTTTACCTAAAGCTATGCATGATTTATCTTAACAAGAAATTTGTAATCATGTCATTGTCACATTATATGTTAATTTCATTTTTATCGTGATTACGTCACATTATTTTTGTCACATCAAATATCTTTATTTTTTTTGGTAGTATATGTTTAATATAATGTTAACTCTAATTAAAATGAGGAAAGTAATTGTGATGACATCAAAAATAAATTTAATTAAAATGTTATTGTTAAGAATTGTATACTTTGCCCACAATGATTTTTATACTTGGTAACATCACAAAGTCTATAGGAGCTTATAACTTATTTTAAGTTATTAATAAGCTATACTGTTATCAAAATAAGCTAGTAGCTTAAAATAAGAGCTTATTTTGAAACATTACCTTAGGTGCGTTTAAAAAATAAGCTAGTAGTCTCCTAACTTTTTTTCTATCTTTATCTTTATTATTTTAAATATTATTTTGAATAAATGAGATCATTTACCTCTCCCAATTAGAACACTTTTGACATTTTCTCTTCTTCTATATTTTTATTCATCCCCTTCAGCAACTTTTCACCGCCCAACAACTCTTCTCCTATACTCTTCACCGCCCAATAACTCTTCTCTTATATTTTATTATAGGAGATTTGCAACAATATTGATATTTCATTATGGGATACTGATAATGATTATGCTAATAGTTTCATTTCAAAATGTTGTTTAAATTTAAAACTATTTAAATTTTATGAAGATGTCTGTTTTAGTCTTTTTATATTTATCAGTTTATCAAAAAGTTAATTTTATCAAAAACTTTAAGCATAATCAGCTAGTTTAACAGTTTTTCAGTTTTCTACTTCTAACTTATAGATTTTCAGTTTTCTGTTTCTAATTTATAGCTTTTCAACTTTCATCTACTTTTAAGCTTTTAGGTACCTTTTCAATTATGTTTGCCAAACATATTTAGTATATTTAATTTCGTGGGCTTAATGCAATAAATACCTTAATGAGTTTTCGAAGTAGAATGTAAATGAAGAGTTAATTATTTCTAAATGTCAACTTAGTGCAATAAATGTGTGTGGAAAATTTGAAGGTGTCCATAGAAGCCAATAATTTTTTTTATACCTAATAGCCCCTCAAAGCCAATCACCATAGTTCAAGTGTCCATTCAGTACACAAGAAGCTCACCCCATTAGTTAACTCTCTCGTACACTTTACTATCTGGACTTAATTTTGTCTCTTTACCCCTAATCTAACACCCAAAAAACCAATTGTCTTTTTTATTTTAAATTCATGGGGTCTGTCCATTTAACGGTCCAGGTACAAAAACATTCACTCCGAAAAGCACGGGAGTAGACCCAGGGACCCAGGGACAACTGAACTGTGTTAACTATACATAGTGTGACACTGGAGACTTTTCCATATATATATATATACACACACACGCAAACACCAACAAGTGGATTATCTCTACGTTTCTAGCTCTAATTGGGCTGATTAATTAGTCCTTTTCTACCATATATGATATATCCTTTCTCTCCCATTTCTCTACACTAAAGATTAAAGAACAATGGGTTCTGAGGAAATGGAGGCTCCGAAAATCTACGAAGAAGACATAAACGAAGACGAACTTTCTCCGGTGGAGGAGGTCCGGCTAACCGTACCCAACACCGACGACCCGACCCTGCCAATATGGACCTTCAGAATGTGGGTCCTCGGACTCTTCTCCTGCGTCCTCCTCTCCTTCATCAACCAGTTCTTCGCTTACCGGAAAGAGCCGCTGATCGTCACCCAGATCACGGCGCTGGTGGCCGCGCTCCCCATCGGCCGGTTCATGGCCGCCACGTTGCCGGCGGCGAAGTTCCGGGTCCCCGGGTTCGGGGCCCGGGAATTTTCGCTTAACCCGGGGCCGTTTAACATGAAGGAACACGTGCTCATCACCATATTTGCGAACGCGGGGTTTTCCTTTGGAAATGGAATTCCTCTTGGGGTGGCGATTGTGAACATTATAATCGCTTTTTATCGGAGGAAAATCTCCTTGTTCACTGGTTGGCTTCTTATTCTTACCACACAGGTAATTTTTTTTTAATATTATCTAAT
>CM008337.1:33708376-33723813 GCA_002525835.2 Ipomoea batatas | reverse complement strand
GTTAAAGATAAATTATGAGTCACGCAATTAACTTATCAAATTTTAATTTTTTTTAATGAAATTTGAACTCTTACATTCTTCAGATTTTAGTCACTTTCAGTGAAATTCGGATGCTTACACTGCTCAGGTTTTAGTCAATTTCAGTGGAATTTGAACCCCTACACTAACGTCTCTCGTCATGAATTTTAAGTGAGGCGAAATAACTACGCTAAGCCGCGGGGGCATCACCTTGCTTATTTGTCTAACTTATAAGTATTTTATTTATTTTAATTCGAGTTTCTATTTATTCTCACACTCCTACTAAAATGTATGTTAAGAATTATGGTTGTTGTTAACATGTTATAATATTTGGGTAAATTTAATAACTTAAATATTATTAGATATTCTATAATACGAAGAAAGCCCAATGCCTGATAATTTGGCCCACAAGAGAACAGGCAAAGCGAGAAAACCCCAAACATGTGCAACATCAAGAGAAAGTGTCAACTATAGTAGTATGGTAGGAAATGAACTACACTAGTCATACTAGACTAGCTTGTCTCCTCGTTGTTGGTTTTTTTTTCTTTCTTTTTATTGAAGAAAGTTTGTCTTCTCTTAGTGAATGCAAAACAAGCAATCTCCATCGGTAATAATGAAACTCTCCTAAATTTCACACAAATTGTATACTTACAATTACCATTAGATCTTTACATCGTTATATTGTATAACTATTCTTAACTTATTCGAATTTATTGGATTACTTAACCTAAGCATAGGTACCAAATCCTAGTATCCCTAAATCCAAAGCCCAACAATTACATATTTAATTCTATTTCTGATTTTGATTCCAATTTGACCAAGCAATGCTCAAATGTTGTATACCTATAGACAGACATGTATAATAAATAAAATGATATGTGGGGATGGGCATATGATTTGCGGGCCAGAGATATATAGAAAGAGATAGACATATAGCTTATGGCCTCATAGGTTTTATGCCTTTCGTTGTTTTACTCAATTGGTGTCTTTGTTCATTGTATGCTACGTTTGATGCGTGGCGTAGATTGCGTGCGGACAAGTCAATGTCGCACACTGCCATGCGGACTGTGGTGTCGTAAGAGGACAATTTCATGTTCTTATTTCCCCGGAAATCATGCCCCCCCTCTTCCATAGCTTTGCACTTTCTGATCTGAGTTCGATCTTTGCGTGTTTGATGGTCAATTGAATTAACATCAGGCATCCACATTAGTAATTTTTTACGATTTTTGAGAGTAATATAGGTGATACGGATGAGAGGGGAGATGAGAGAAAATGTGAGGTCCTTCTGCAAGATGTGGGTCTCACGGCGCAGAAAAGAGAAAGAAACGCATAGACCCGCGCGTTTCGTGCACAATGGCACCCCGCGTGCGCACTCGCTGGCATATCTGGAGCTTCTGTTTTTTTTTTTTTTTGGCGTCAGACTTTTTATTTTCTCCTTCTATCTCCCTCATTTTCTCCTAATTAGCACTTAAAAATTTGTACTAAAAACTTAGCTATTGAGGATGCCCTTCATGCTCATAACAAGAATGGGTAGTGTTGAGGCTAATAACTTGAAAATGGTGGGCTGGGCCACATCATTCACTTTCTGCATACTATATCCTATGATATATATCCCCAAATGCAAATATATACATATTTTTTGAATGCTACTGAAGAACAAAGAGACAGCAACGCCTCCCTCTGAGGCTAGAACCCCCCACCTCTCATATACAGGGAAGGGTTTGATGCCACTAAACCACAAGGCCCTTGACATTGAATCTATGACATGCTTATATTAGTCTCTAAGACATCTATGGGTGTCTCTATGAATCTATGATATACTGCTTTTCTCATGGTATTTACTTGGTTTAATTTGTTATAATTTCCTCATTTTAGGTTTTGTTATATTTCACTATTTCTTTGAGTATATAATTCTAAGTCTCCTATGAAATGAGTGATTATAATGTATATCAAATAGGCTAAGCTAGTTGGGCTAGTTCTAGTAGTTATCCTAATTCATCTCGAATTAATTAGTTGTCCTTGGCTATTGATTTTTATTGCAGTTAAAATTGTGTTCTTTATCTTTTCTCCTTATATATAGCTAAGTGAGAGGCAGCAAACAATTTTCAGTTTGTGAATTTGTTTCGTTTTTTATATTAATAGTGGGATGTGCAGCTTATAATGTGTTTCAAATTTATTTATGTATATTTTTATTGAATTTTAATGTGTTTTGATTTTTTGTCCCTAATCAACAATATTATAATTCAATCACGGAGTGTTTCATTTTTTATTTTTTAAAATATCCCATTTGTTTTAATCTTTCACTCCACTTGAGTAAATACTATAATAAACTGTTGGCTCATATACTTAATACTTCATGGGCCGGGGTAGCATGTTTCTTTTTTATCCTTTTGTTTTAATATTTTGTTGAGGAAGATATTGTTAAATATGCTACTAAACTTATTGTTTTTATGCAATTGAGTTATTGAATTTAGTACATGTAAAATTGAACCATTAGTAAAACAAAATATGTGCAATTAGGGCATTTTTTTAATATTTTTCAATGAAATTTGAATTACAAATATTTCAATCTTTCATCTCAATTTAACTAGCATAACAAGTTGGCTAGCCAACCACAAGGCTCAAAGTTAATTTGACTCTCCCTGAGAGTTGTCTATTGGTATTCTTAGTTTGAGTCGATTAGCTATGGATAATTTCAGTTGGTTTACTTTTTTGCGGTCCTTTGTCAGATAGGTTGACAAGGCATACTTCAACCAGAATGCACCTTTAGATAGCATATATAAATTTTCCCGTAAATCAAAGAAAAGATAAAACTCTTAATATATACCGTGTAAATAGTGTGACTGAATTCTATATAGAGAAACTTAAAAAATATCATAATTTGCTTGTTTGTTAGTTCTGTTACACATGTCTTAAATATAAGGACTCAATTGCACAAAATTAATAAGTTCAATGATTTATTTTATATTTTTTTTAAAAAAAATGAAAAAGAAAAAAAAAAGTTAAAGGAAAATGGAATTGAGAATCAAAAATTAAAATATTATACGGAGTAATACAAACAGGCCGTCGATCTGATCTTCTCGATCTTTGCAAATTTTCCAAAAGCAAAAAACCAACAAATATTTGGACTTTAATCATGAGCTGGCCGGTCTTACCCTAAATATAATTGCTAGATAGAACAAGTCTTTAGCTATGACATAATTACATGTGGCCCATTAATATTGAATGCCAATGCTTACAAGAAGAAACAAATAAATAGAAATCTCTATAGGGTAAATACAAGTTCAAATTCAGAGTAAGACAATATTGTTATATGCATTTTTAGAAAATGATCACAACATAAAATTCAACTACCTATGACTTCTTTAGTTATAACTAATGTGCTATAATAAGTCTAACTTGTTTAAAAATACGTAAGTCGACAACTTATTTCAGTGCAACATATCATAGGCCATAATTAGTCTAACTATATGTGGCCAAATTCTAGGTCCAACCTAGGTTAGCACTGATCGGAATCGGCCTGGATCAGTCCTGTACTGGCCTACCCCGAGCTAGGCCTAGACTTTTTTTATTTTTATATAAAATATTTATCAAATATATTTTTTTGAAATAGGATTTGAAGTTTTGAACCATTAACCTTATGATTAATAATTAATATAAAGTTCTTTCAAATTAAACTACTTCCACCTTTTGTTATAGAAATGCTTTTATATATATATATATATATATATATATATATATATATATATATATATAAAATTTGGATAAAGTCAAATATAGATGTTTATAATATTCTTTATATGTTGGATGTATCGCTAGCCCTATTTATACGTAGATATGAGTTTCCAAACTCAAGTTTAAACTCAAATCCCTCAACAACACCTTTTAATATAATAGCTACTCATCGTTTTAAGAATTAAGGCTGGACGTACATACGATTGGCACTTATTCTTTTTACTGAACTATGAAAGATATCAACAAGAATGATGAGATCGAAAGTAAGAGTATAATCGAGTCTAGCCACTTGCCAGCAACTCACGAGCCGTTCGGTCATAACTTAATTAGAGTTTGGTTAAATTGAAACTTGAGTTGAGCTTCAACCAACTCGTTAATTAATCGAACTAAGCTAAAACTTAAAACTTTTTGACCTATGCCTCGTAAAATCACTCCCAAGTCTGACCCATACATACACACACATAGTTCAAGCTAGCATTGAGCTCAATTGGAACCAATTGAGCGCAGCTGAGCTTAAACTTAACTTATGAGTACTAGAGCTTAAACTTAACTTATAAATAAATAAATAAATAAATAACTACCATGGCCTACAGTGCCAAAGACAGCGGCACCCGGTGTACACTCCCATGTGAAAGGGAATGAGTTCGAGGTTCAGTGGAGTCATCTGTTGACTCTTTGTGCTCAATACTACATTGTAACAGAGTCAGTAGAACTCAAAAAAAAAAAACAAAAAAACTACCACGACCTACCGTCCTACACACACAAAAAGAAAAAAACAATAAATAAAATTAACGAACCCGATGTGGACGTCTTAAGCACCGCAAATCATGCCATATCTCTGCAGCAAAGTATGATTGCAACCATTAAAACCCTCTCATTTTCTTTTCAAAAGGTATTTTCAGACTTATTAGATGTAGTTAGACATTAACATGGTTTGTTTTTAACTTTTTATATTTGACCTGTTGATTCAGGAGAAACTTGAAACAGTTGACATCGAAAGCGATTTACAATTTAAAATTCCAGAAATATACACCATAAAATGTTATTAATTTAGAAACATAAATTTGCAACCTCAATGACGAGAATAGTTCTTGTTGTAGTCCTGACATTTAATTTGTAGTTGGGGCTAGGACTGTGCGATTTAATTTCAATTAACCAAATTCGTTCAGTTGGTAATTGAAGTACATTAGTTCGATTAACAGTTTTACCTTTTGAAAAAAATTCAGTTATTGATTTGTTCAGTTAAAATTTTTAAAATTCAAGAAATATATTGAATTGATAATATTAATATTATATATATTTAAAAATAAAATATATTGTCAGGATGGCCGAGTGGTCTAAGGCGCCAGACTCAAGTTCTGGTCCTTGTAAAAGGGCGTGGGTTCAAATCCCACTTCTGACACATTAGTATTGAAAAAAAAAAATCCAAAATAAAAATTAGATTGATTTAGTTTTGATTATTTTAGCTTAAAATTAAACAAAATGATGTGGGTTCAACACGGAAACGAGAGGCTACTAATTATCGAGTTTAGTCCAAACCCTAGATTTTCAATCTTCTTACTAGTGTCAATACCAAAAATATTTGGGTCACACTTGTATGAGACCGTCTCACGGATCCTTATTCGTGAGACGGGTCGGGTCGGGTCAAAGCACCATGTAAATGTCATACTTATATGTGCAAATCTCACACTTATATGCTCAAATATAACACTAATCAAAAATACAATTTTTGTTACTTATAAGAGAAAAAGTAATACATTTTCCATAATAAGTAATGTTGATAAGTGCCTCTCACTTATAAGGGCTAATATAATACTTTTGAGGAAAAGAGTAATACTTTTAAATCGAAATGTAAAAGTATTGTATTTTCCCTTAAAAGTATTACATTTACCCTAATAAGTAACAAAAATTTTATTCCTGATTAGTATTACATTTGAGCATATAAGTATGGCATTTGTGCATATAAGTGTTACATTTGCATCTTGGACCGACCCGTCTCATGGTGAGACGGTCTCACACAAGTTTTTGCCAAAATATTTAGTTCCCAATAGCCTTATATAGAGGTGTACTATATATGGGCTGAAGTTAGTATTGAGGGCCAAATCAAAATTAAATTTAATATTTTAATTTGGCTTTAAGGTAAAATCAAAACCTAATTGAAATGGTTGGTTTTGGTTAGGTTTATATAACAAAATGATTAATTAAAAAATTGTCATCCAATATTCATAACAATAATTCTTTTGAGTTCTTCCCCTCCCTATGATTAAAATTTTTTTTAAAATTCTCAGTACAATTACAATAAATAAATAAGGAGAGTTAAGTAGAAAGTCTTTGTCTATTTTATGGCATTAAAAGTGTAATAATATGTATACACAAAATAATGTGTACATTAACCCAACAATTTGAGACAGTTGATAAGTGGACTAATCATGTTATAGAATTCTTTAATCATTTGATAATTAACTAGTACTAGTAGACAAATTCAGTGTTGTAAAAATCAGTCTAGGCGCTAGGCCTTTCACCCCTAGGCGGCCTTTAGTCGACTGACAGATTAACCGGCCGACTAGGCACCCTAGGTGCCGACTCAACCAAGTTGAGTGCCTAACTCGACTGAGTCGGTGCCTAACTCAGTCGAGAGATTTTTTTTACCTACTCAGCTACTCCTCTCCTATATTTCTCCACCCATGTATTCAACTAACCATCTGACATATGCAATTGACTAGTTTGAGAGATTATAACAGTCTAACAACTTTTAACCTGAGTGAGAAAAGACGAAAAGTAGAGACGATATACTCGGATTACTAAGCCGCTTAGGCGCCCCGGACGCGCGCCCTAACGCATTCTGCAATATTGGACAAATTAACGTGTATACACTAACCATTTGAAAATAAGATTTAAAAAAAGTGGTTAGAACTCTACTTTGAACACCCATTTGAAAATAAGATTTATAAAAAAGTGGTTTGAGCTCTACTTTGAAGTTTGAACACAAGCCATGCCTTTCTCAACTGCAATAACTGCTAATTAAAAGCAATTTATATAATTTGAGGTCCATATTTCTTGGTAAAAAAGGGGAAGTCCGACCATATTTAAGGTAAAAATGATTGTCAAAAAAATTCTTCCGTGATTTACTCGACGACAAAATGATACAACCTCATCACCTCAAATAATTGTCTTCATTGACAAAGGTGTGAACCTTAAGCGGGCCATACATTTGTTACATTACACCTGCCTGCTGCCGCAGATCTTGCACATAATTTGGGGAAAGGTGACCCATCAAAACACGACCAAATGAGAAACATATATGAGAGTCAAACCAAGAATTCGTACAGTTGACAAAGTTTAAGAGAGACTAAGAATTTATTGTATGATCTTCGTTTTAGACGGGGTGACTGTTTTTCTTTCATTGGATCCTTTTAGGCGGAGAGACTAAGTATTCGCCAACTGCTATATAGTATGATGGCACCCCTATTACCATTTCAAATTGGTGATCACAAAATCGAACCCCCGTGGTGGGACAGTGATTCTTTAGGCTGAAAAAAGGTTGAGAAAGTATGGAACAAACTGTATGATCGTCATTTTGAGGTGACTATTTTATCTTTGTGTGAGTAGCTGTGCACTCTCGTCCCTTAAGAGAAATCGAGAGTTCGAACCGTCTTTCGTATAGAAAAATTAATCTGACCAGCACTTTGCGTCGTCTCTTTAAACACAACTCATATGCTGTTTCCTAATGCTGTAACCTAGCATGCATTCATATTTGTCAACAATTTCAGTTCATATTATACATAGTCTTTTCATATTTTGTCTCTCAACATGTGATTCTTCATTATCTCCTACGTTGTATGTCCCTACCATACTCTTTATGATGAAAATCTTATCTATGATCTTCAATTTAATTGTGGTCATAATTATTATCATGTCTAATATAATTAATTATTTCACCTTTGAAATTTTGTATGTTAAGAACATGTTGACATGAGCAAAACAATACTTCACCCCTGTCTGGAGTGGATGTTCTAAATATGTATCATATCAATGATATCATTTCTTTCAGGCCCTATGATTTACAATTAGTACTCAAGGGGCTTATTGACTAAATGTTAATTTTGTTTAATAGTCCGCTAACCATACAAGAAAGGTAAATCGCACTAGAAAAATTATTTACAACAGGCTTAACTGAAAAAGTGTTGGCAATGATCGAACTTGAGACCTTCATGTAAGAGAATCACGCTCTACTCATTCGGTCACCCATTTTCAGATAAATGATTTACAAACTTTGCACACAAAAGGCGAAATTTCTTGTCCCAAGGGCAATGATTTACAAATTTTTTTTTCTTGGGTGACAAGGGAAACACACAACTACTACCTAAGGGTGTGCACTCGATAAACCATGTTCCTGTATAATAATTCACAACGCACACAATAGAGGTAAATCGCAGTAAAAAAAAAACTCTTTACAACGGGCTCAACGAAAGGGTGGTGTTTGCAAGAATCGAATCCATGACCTTCATGTACAAAAATCATTTATATCACATACTGTTAGTATCCGTATTAATAATACATGATACAACGAGGTATGCTATACGTTGCTATCAATTCAATACCCTAAATTACTCACTTTAAACACCACTTTTTTTTTTTTTTTCATAATGCGGTAACGTAACTTTGCATTCATGTTTTCTAACTGAGTGTCCACAATTTCAATTCATAGTGTATATTTTATTTTCACATTCTGTCTCAACATGTAATTGTTATTTTATCTCCAGCTAGCATTGTATGTCCCTACCATACTCTATCAAAATCTATCTCTGATCTTCAAATTAATTGTAATCAAAATTATTGTGATGTTGAATTATTTCACCTTTGAAGTTTTTGTATTGATAAGATGAGGGCTATATTTCACACCTGTTGATCTGGAGTAGCTGCTCTATATATGTAACATTATTGTAACATACATGCCAATATAATGATTATATTTCTTTCAGATCAAATGATTTACATATTGAAAACTTAGAATTAAATTGGGCAAGTCAAATGTTTGTTCGAAATTGACAACATAGACTTGCTAAGGTTTATTCTCACCCTCTTTTAAAAAATGCTCTCTTTTGATTCAATGAAGTTTTCTGTTTAATAGTACTATGTAAGAAATTTCATGCTCTTGTTGTTTCATGCAGCATATTTGTAGCTCTCAAGTTTTAGCCATAGATATGATGAAAGAATTGAAGCTGCACTATATAGAAGAAACAATGCAACTTCTCATATGAAGCCAAATCATTTGCCACCGAGTTAGCTGTTGGAGAAATATATATGGTTGATATTGTGAAAATAAAAGAATGTTGTGCCATGGAATAGCCACAGCTATAGGAGCAAATTCGCCGCTACGTACAATGCGGGTTCATAACCACGGTGGCGCCCCCCCCCCCTCCCCCCAATATTCAAGTTTAACACAACAATCTAAGCTTGTTTCTGTGGACTCATACTCAAAGCAGGGATTGAAACTTACTCAACATACTTAGAGTAATAAAGGGATAAGAGAGAGATCAATCTCTGTCTAATGTCTCATAATGTCTTGTTTTTTTTTTATCTTTCATGCATGGGTATGCTTGCAGTTTCTGCATCTTCCTCAAAGTCCTCATCAGAATTCTCCATATATAGCTAGATGAAGCATCATTTGAAACACAAACCAATTCTGGTAAACACAAATCATGGTTTAATAATTTTATGGTGCATAAATTTCATTAATGATTTGTAATGCATGACTAATAGACTTGGACTTTCGGGTTTGGACCATACAATCAGGTTCTTGAATATTTGTTGGATATGTACTGTAGGCCTATTGGGCTAATTATATTAGGTATATCTGCTACCCAATATTTCATCACCTATCAAAAAATTAAAAGAGATCCAACCAGTAGTTACTATTATAGAATTCCAAAATCCCTTCTCAAAATAAACCCAAAAATTAAAAATAAATAAATAAATAAAAAGAATTCTCTAGCTGTCTCTTATAAAAAATGCATACTTTCATTTATCTTTGTAACATTAAATTAGAGAAGTGGATAACATATAACATGCTTTACATATCTTCTCCATCTCGATCAGGACTAGGGAATGGGTGGTGGCAGGCCACAAGAGACAAAACAACATAACATTATATTTGTTTAACATGAATCAACTTCATCCACAAAGTTGGTTTAATCGATCATCTTAAAATTTTAATTTATTCCAAAAATAGTAACCTTAACCGATCAAATGAGATCAAGATCCCTTTTGCGCAAAACCCACATGCATAGATTAAAACTTGGGAATTAACTGACCGATCGCACAACATACCAAGATATATACCTAATGTATCCAAAAAAAAAAAAAAAAAAATCATCCACAAAGCTGCCATATATGGTGGAGATAATAGTGAACCCAGCAACATAGTATCCACTACCCAACACCCATCATAAAAATAATCAAAACATTAGCATTTGCGCTGCTGCATGCATTTCAGATCGCACTAACCCTAAATATACACCAAGTAGTAAACGACGTTTTCTCTTTTCTTTGAGTAGACACATAAAACAACGTTGAATTGCCAACATGCCCATATTCCTTTCCAATTATTAGCTCACTTTAGTACTTGTAAACATGTAAGCTGCCTTACATAGCTGTATTAGAAATTTAGAAGTCCACTTTCAATCTTTTTTTATCAGGACATCCTTATTTAGTCATAATATTATTGTAACACTGCCATTTCTTATTCACGTCAACAAAATCGTGAAATATCATTAAATACAAGGACATTTCAATATATTTTATACCAGACTACCAGAGATACATAAAACTAGACACTTTCAATTCATTACCGCACAAAAATCCTTATACTCAACATACTATAAATACAAATTTTACTTACAATTTTGCTTTAAATTTGGTATCATCAATTACTATATATACCACTACGAATTCAAGATTCTTTAAGGACAAGCTATGTCCCATATAAGCAGCAAAGTTGTTGGTGCATTTATTATACCTTAATTTTAAGAATAATACAACCGGTAAGGTCACCAGGCCAAATCATATATTTCTCATTTCTATTTTTCCTCTTTGAGCGATTGAAGAGGTAAGATCAGATCTGACACCGCTACACAATGCAATGCATTCATTGAACAACCAAAATAAGGACTTTTATCACAAATATAAGAAAATACAGAGGACAATACTTTAAAACCTCATAAATTACAACCTCAATTATCGTCACCGATTTCTCGGGTAAATTAATTTATAATTTTATTTACAAAAAAATATGATATTGCATGTACTGATCTATGTCGACTATGAGAACTACATTCACATAATCACATGTACTTGAAATATATGTAGGAATTAAATTTTGTTCTTGAGCATTTAACCTTTTGATTACTTAAACAATTTTTTTTTTTTTAGTTCTACTGACTCGGTTACAATGTAGTATCTGTTCATAGCTATTTTCTCAACCTACTGAAACACAAAGAGTCAATAGATGCCTCCACTGAGGCTCGAACCCACTCCCTTCCACATGGGAGTGTATACCGGATGCCGCTTGACCACAAGGCCTTTGGCACTTAAACAATATTATTTAGTTTATCGTGGTTATTAAAACTATTCATTTATCATATAATTCAGTTGTTCTTTCAAAAAAAATATATAATTCAGTTGTGATCTGATATATATTAAGTTCTTCAGTTATTTATTAATAATCTTGTGGTCTAATGATTCCTCTCAATCGAGATCGGAGGTCATGAGTTAGAGCCCCAGTGACTTCAATCATTATTGTATGGACCATGGTCCACACAGCTATGTGGACCATAAATCAAATAATGCACATTCAGTATAAAAATAATGTACATTTAATATAAAAATAATGTACATTATATTCAGGGGATGTACATTATTTGTGTACTGAATGTACATTATTTTGTATAATGTACATTTAATACATTAAAAATGTACATTTTGTTATGGTTCACACAATAATTTGCCCAGTGACCTGACTTTATTATAATAGAGTTAAAATGGAATGTAATACTTATAGACGGTTACACTGTGACTCATTAATTATTTTATCAAATACTCAAAATTATTATTATTATTTTTTAAAAAGTGTTAAAATTCAACTCAATCTGCCCATACATGTCCCACCTGAAGGCTTACTGGGTATGGGCCCATACCATACCTTTACTTTTCAGGCCCTCCACGTGTCCCCTCACCAAATCAGCGGTGATAACCCATTCATTTCACTTCACACCCCTAACGGCAAAAAAGTTCCCCCTAACGGCTATAAACATTAACTCCGGCCCAACCCGAACCGGTCAAAACGGTTCCGGATACGGTCAAATATCTCCACATCGGGTTTCCAAACCCCACCCACTCACCTCTCGCCACGCGGCGTAACCCCATTGGGTGTCCCCCGAGAATCCAATGACCAATCGCGAAGTATCTTTCTATAAAACGGTCATCTCCCCTTCTCCACCATGTCCCTCGAGCACCCAAAAATGGCGCGAAACCCCTCCCATTTTCCGGCGAGTTTCCGGCGACTTTCCCTCGCTTTCTCCCTCCTCTGTCTCCTCTCTGTCCCACATTGCTCCGCCGGAGCTCACAACTACCACGACGCCCTCCGCAAGAGCCTCCTCTTCTTCGAAGGCCAGCGCTCCGGCAAACTCCCGCCGGACCAACGCCTCCGGTGGCGAAAAGACTCGGCATTGCACGACGGCGCCACCGCCGGAGTAAGTATACTAACATTACTGTTTTAAACTCTATTCGAGTCAAAGTGCTGACCATATTAATTTTTTCTAAGATTTTAAACACCAGAAAGAGAGTACACAACTTATAGCTTATTTGTAGTATATGTATTATACTTTTTTAGTCCAAATAATCAATTGTCCGCCATCTTATGACTAATAAATGTACACTTTTAAATATTATAATTATTTACAACTTCACGTTTAATTTTATTATTTAAATATATATAATAAAACATTAATTCGTGCATCCACGGTAATTTACTAGTTTAGAATGTTAACAATGTGTAGCTTTAATCATATTTTCAGGTGGACCTGACGGGAGGATACTATGACGCCGGAGACAACGTGAAATTCGGTTTTCCGATGGCGTTCACCACCACATTGCTCTCATGGAGCATCATAGACTTCGGGCGGAACATGGGCGGCGAGGCGGTGAACGCCGTGAAGGCGGTGAGGTGGGCGACGGACTATTTGTTGAAGGCCACCGCTAAGGACGGCGTAATATACGTGCAAGTTGGGGACGCGTTTTCCGACCACCGGTGCTGGGAGAGGCCGGAGGACATGGACACTCCGAGGACAGTGTACAAGATTGATCGGAACAACCCGGGGTCCGACGTCGCCGGCGAAACGGCGGCGGCTCTCGCCGCCGCATCTATAGTGTTCCGGTCACGTGACCCTGCTTACTCTAGACTCTTACTCGATCGTGCCGTTAAAGTAAGTCTTGTCACGTCCCTCTCCTATACCCTATAGTAAATATGTCTTTTTCGATTGCGTAAAAATATTCCATTCATTTTCATCAAAATATATTATTTTTATTCAATTACTTCGTATTATTGTAGACAAAACATGAAAAAATATTACTTTATTATTTTTATTAAATATGAAAAAATAAATGAAATGCAGATAAGATAAATTATTGGGTGCAGTATGATTTAGTCAGACATACCTTTTGTAACATTCCATGTACCTAATCAAGACATTAAGTTAATAAATTACCATTTTCGAGAGAAGAAAAAAAAAAAGAAGAAAAAAGCAAAAATTGTTCACTAAAACAATATTGTTTGGTTTTATTTTTAGGTTTTCGAGTTTGCTGACAGGCACCGGGGTGCGTACAGCTCCAGCCTGTACCATGCTGTTTGCCCTTTTTACTGTGATTTTAATGGCTACCAGGTAAATATATATATAGTTTTACGATGTTATGTATTTTATAAAATTGTACATTATGTTTTGTAAGTTGTATTTTTTCTTTATGTATATTTGATAAAGTATAATGTACAATTTTACAAGACTGTTGTTTTTTAGCGTGGACAAGTGATTGAACATGGAATACTTTTTATTTTGAGAATATGACTTTTTTATATGTATGATATTGTAAATTTAGATATTTTATGTGTTTGGATTAATTAATGATAAATATTTGATTATTTATTTATTTATTGAAAAAAAATTAAATTTGAAAGGATGAGTTGCTATGGGCTGCGGCGTGGCTGCACAAGGCATCACGGAGACGGTTGTACAGAGAATACATAGTGAGAAACGAGGTCGTTTTGAGAGCTGGAGAAACTATCAATGAATTTGGATGGGACAATAAGCATGCAGGGATTAATGTCCTCATTTCCAAGGTTAGCTACTTGTACTCGATATTATTTTAGAATTGAAATTCCAAAAGTTTAAAATGCATCGATCGAAAATATAGTTGTATCCCTAATTTCACACTGTTGCTGGTAAAATTCGATCCTGAATTATTGTTCTTAAACATTATCTTTGTGACTAACTGAACTTGTCTATACAGACAATATTTTTGTTTTAGTAATATGATAGATGTAAGACTATATTGTTAATGATAAAAAATTGGAAAGATTATGAGTTAATTAGGAGTGGATGTATTGAAGATTTTGTCTGGTAGTGCACTCATAATCTAAGCCCATATTACTTGGGTGGGGAGCATTATTCTTCCTGTCCTGTCTTTGAGGATTCTTGACTTGTTAAGGAAGATGTCTCCCAATCACATGGTGGAGAATGGATTAGATCTGTGAATCATTGGGTGGGGTCCAGGGTGGATGGTGGCCCCTTCCACTTGATTGGAAAATAGTTCCAACTTTTTTTTCCCTTGCCCATTGTGTTCTTGTAAGGTGTAAGAACCTAATAAGGTGTTTTGATAATGCCACATGATTGTTTTTGGTATGGGCTTCATGTGATCCCCCTCCCCCTCCCCCTCCCCACACTCCCTTCATAGTTGACAATCTTTGACAAATTCCTTAAATTGGTTGCACCATCTACATCCCAACTTCACCTACTCAAAATTTAATCAGGTTAGATAGCGTGTGTGGCCATGCACTCTCGTCCCTTAAGAAGGGGCGAGAGTTCGAACCCCGCTCGTACAAACAAGGATTAGTTTGAGTATGCTACGGACTTAGAGGTGCGTTTTACAGTTAGGGTCTGCTCAGGACACCTCGTGGTGTTTTAGTAACATGGCTGATATGATTTCTAGGATTTTTGAAACCCTAATATTCGAGGGTACTTAAAGGTGCGTTCTACAGTTAGGGCCGAGTTAGGACACCTCGTGATCTGTCGTGCAAATTAGTGACGTTCAGTTCATAGTTTTCTTAGTTTCAGTAATATGGCTGATATGATTTCTAGGGTTTTTGAAACCCTAATATTCAAGGGTTTAAAGTATCATTCCTTAAAAACGATAATACTAGTTCTTGCTTGTCATACCAAATAATACTTCATTTTTAATAAACTTTCTATCTCTATATATTTATTTAATTTTATGAATCTATTTCATTTTGGTCATAAATGATTGAAACGGCTAGTTTACAGACCATATATTTTTGTAATTTACATTCACATTATTACTGTAGGAGTCACATGTTTGGTTTTTCCAAAGTGAATTTGACAAATTTTCTTTCATCT
>CM008337.1:33681718-33692609 GCA_002525835.2 Ipomoea batatas | reverse complement strand
TAGGGTACCCGTTTGAAAAGCAGTAAAATGTCTTATAGATAATATTTTTTGAAAAAACGAGTCATTTTCCATAAAGTATTTTGGTTGCATTTTGAAAAATTATCTTTTTGTGTTTGGTTTATTTTCTAAAAGATGAGCATAATTATTTTAAATTTTTAAATATTTAAAATATATACAATAGTGGTGGGTGGTGGTGGTGAGGGGTGGGGTAGTGGTGGTGGCTGTGGTGGCGGTGGCGGTGGCAGCGATGGCAGTGGTGGGTGATTGGCTCCGCTGTTGCAACCAAAAGGGGAAAGTAATTTTCCAATCCCCTCTATCTTCCATTAACCACACCCTATTTTCCATTGATTTTCATTTTCCCCGTTTAGCCAAATACTAAAAACTCGAAAAATAGTCATTTTTCGGGTTTCTAAACGCACCCTAGTTATATCTATTTATTTAACAAGTTTTCTTTTTTTTTTTTAATGCAACAAGTTTTCTTAATATCAATTAATTTAAAAAGTTATATGTTGTATTGAAAAATTTACGTGTAGATTTTTTGTTCTCTCGATCAACTTGAGGGGCATGGATAATTTGATGATTGGATAGCGATAGACTCGAGAGATATGCCTAATTTGATGATCAAATTGGTATATGGTGGCAAACCAACACTCAGTTAAACAACGCAATCAGTTATCCAATCGAGTAACACTTAGACCATGATGCTCAAGTTGATCAAAATGATTAGGCGACAAGTGGTGATATAACTCACAAATCAGCCAAATATCTTGTGGTCTAGTGACACCCATTTTACCCTCCCACATGGAATTAAGTGGGTTCGAGCTTCAATGGAGACGACTATTAGTACTCAAGAAGAATCAGGTTTCCGAGACGGAACGAATTTTAGACTCAACATTTTTAATGAAGAATATTTAAGTCTGAATCATCGTAAATACATAAGAGAATATGGTGTACTCAAAGACCAATCCTTTTTTTTTTTTTTTTGAGAACTACTAAAAGACCCATCCTTAACTTATGCTATAAACTCAAGTTTTTAATTTAGACTCTTTTGAAGTTTAAAATTGAGTATAAGTTGGTCATTTGGATCAAAACTAGTTAGAGGTATAATGACTACACAAGTTATATTATAAAATGCCAAAAAGTGTAGAAGATGCATATTTTAAACAATGCTATTTTTCTTAAGTTATCCCATAAAAGGTTTAAATCAGACTTGACATGGTTAGTGATTAACTTAGTGTCAATATTGGTGAAAAACACTCAAATTCTATATGTTGCAAAGGTAACACTTGCATTATATTATTGCACAAGACTAAATTTCCATCCTTGTAATTGTTATTTATTATTGTACTATATAAAAATAATCGTACCACTTAATAAACTTCAATAAGTTATGGAAAATACTGATTATGTTATAAATAATACCATTAGTGAATATTATAATGTAACGGTCATATTTATGTCCCTATTTATGATTTCCGTTATAGATATATATGTATATACCCTATTTGGAAACACGTGGTTGATGGTATGAAATGATGGTTATTTTTCTTCTCCTCATTACTTTTGTCTATATTTCCCTACTTTAGTATATACTCTAAATTGTCAACAATATACCGGTTATGAGCTCACGGGCTAAACGGGTACAAGACTTTCAACACATTGTCGACACGCTCTTTTCGGTTAACGACGCACAACTACCTGTTGATCGTTAAACATAATTTAGTTAAAATAGTACTCCGTATGTAAGAATCTCAAAATCGATAACAAATATGATCTACACTCATGCTTGTAAGATATGTAAACTAATTTCACTATTGGTCCTCTAACTATTATAGAGACAAAAGTACCTCCACTGAGGCTCGAAATCACCCCATTCCACATGAGGAGTGCAATCAAATGCCACTAAATCACAAGATTATTGACAATAGAAATTACATAGTTATGCACCTAATTATAAAATTTTAATAGCCAACGACTAAATATAATTCATGTATAATAATCAAGTACTAAAAGTAAAATTTTCTCTCCTTTAAAAATTGACTGGTGGGCCAACCAAGCCTATGGGCCATGGAGTAGGTGGGTTGGGCTAGCAACCTTTAGGTACATATATTTAACAGGTCCCACATTGGACAAATTATACTATGGACAAGTATTTATCTTGTATTGTAGACTCTGATCTAAAAATAACTTTTAGATTCTGTATTTGTAATTGACACATTCTGTACATACAAAATTTCATGTACAGAAATTGTTAAGTGTAGGTACATAATGTATTAACTAAAAGTATAAAATTTTTGTATCAGCCTATCAGGATTAACAATACAAATATGCAATATGAACTATGATTCATGGTATAACAATTGCTCATTGACGACCCGCTTTTCATATAAATAGTATAGTAGTATAATAATAAATATTAATTCGTTTTCAAACGAATCATCTACATTGACAAATAACTAAATAGAAATCCAACGATAAACCCCATCCAACATTAAAGAAAAAAAAAATGTTAGGCATGTTTATGTTGTCATAAAATTTTATTGGTACAATAATTATTCTACCATCTTCACACCTAAAACACAACAGCCTGTCATCATTATTTGGCTGTCTTCTCAAAACCTGCTCATGTACAAGAGTAGAAATTATGTATCACATCCCTTCCTCAATAGTAATCGGTTTTTGATGAATTTTTGCAGGTGTGATTAGAAAAAAAGAAGATGAAAATATAAAAGAAAAAAAAAAGAAGCTAGCAATAGTTTAAAAAAAGTGCAAAGGTATTACGCGCTCGCTGGGCGCGCAACTTATCTGCTTATATGCTTTTTGGGCCCAACTTATTCTGTAAAAAAACCCGTATTTATAGTATGTAATTTTTTTCTCTCACTTATTTATCAATTTTCATGCATATTTATTATTTTTACTAATTGCATAATATATGTCATAGCAAATTTAATATTATACTATTTCCTTTTTTGCAGATTCATTGGAGAGATTCAAACACATACAAAGGACACCAACGTTTATGCAAACAGGAAGGCAATTCATGGAAGTGATTTTCCTCTTGGTCAACATGTTTTTGATTCCCTGAGGAGAGGTCTTTGTTAATTGATGAAGACATGCACCATTCCTTTGCATTAAAAAAATAATGCAACTTTATGCAATATTGTAATATATATCAATATTACGTTGACAATAAATATCGACTCATCCTATTATGGTCATTCATTATACCACAAATCATGATTTATTTTGTGAGGTGGACCACTGACATAATGTATATTTTTAATATAATAAAAGTACATTTTACGGTTCAGGTCCACCTGACTAATATTCCCCGCTCGCTTCAATCGAGAGGCATGGGAGCTAGCCCAGAGATCGAAGAATCATATCGTCGGAATTCTTCCCCACGAAAAGATCTCATTTGCCACTTGAGCTAACACATTGTGTTACCAATAATCTTTTTTTTTTTTTTTAAATCATATTTATCATGACTAGCAAAATTTGAATTAATTGTTTCACAAATACATGATTAATAAGTTAGATAACTTTTTTAAAATAAAACTTTGTTTCAATTGCTTAGGGTTTAATGTATTCAACCCAAAATGCATGTCCATAACAATTCACCATGTAAGTCCATTGATCCATTCACCGGCCTTGTCAACAAATATAGAGAAATAAAAATTTTCAATTTGGTTAAGTTCATTCACTTTGCTAAAATGGTATATAAAGAAGAACTTTTAATGGATATTAATGATTCATCCATCTTACCAAGACAATAAAGAGAGATTTTTTTTACTCGATTAATTTATTCATCTTGCCAAAAGTGTAGAGAAAGAAGAACTTTTCACTCGATTGATTGCTTCACCTTAACAAAAGAATAGAGGAAAAAAAAAGGTTTTCAACTCAATTAAGTCATTCCCCTTGTCAAAAAATAGAGAAAGATTCATTTTTAGAGTAATATTATATTCTCTTTTTAATTTCACCTTCAAAGATTTCTTAGGAATCAAGTTGACCTACACTTTGCGGCTGCTAGTAAAGCAACGGTATCAACTTATTTTAGGTTGGTTGATTCGTTGAACTACGCCAAAATAAATTTTATTGTCACATTAGGATGTGAACATTAGAAGGTAAAATTATGAAAGAAAAAGGAAAAATTGTAATTTATGTCCCCACATGATAATTATCAATGTCATTTCTGAATTATTAGTGGTGTAAGTATTGCCCATCAATTTTCAAAACAGTACATATATTGTCCCTCTCGTACCGTATGAAAAGAGAAGAAAAGAAAAAAAGAGGAGATTAGTCTTAAATTTCGTTACATGCACCATACACACATTAATTGACTCTACAATGCACCGCTGCTGACCATATAATTAGCCGCGTCGGCGGCATGTCATTATCCCCATGCACATACCCTTTTTCCTATCATTAGAAACACGTTTATCATCCACAATGTTTTTCATCCAATTCAATTTAGTAATTACTCCGATGCGACAAAAATTTGTGTGAGATCGTTTTATGGGTGGGCCTCAATCCATGAGACGAGTCAAAACTTTGATTAATAATGTCAAAGATTCGATCCATTAATTACAAATTTGACTTGTCTCACAGATTGAGATCCGTGAGACAGTCTCACACAAGTGTTACTCTTTTGACCCAGTTGCAATTTTTTTAATTAAGTAAAATAGTTCTGATTAATCCATTATGAATTTATTGCCCAACTGCCTAACTGCCCATGCCTAGGGTCTAGGGAACAGCAACATTATTTTTTTTCTTTTTTATTTTTATGCTGCACCGAATGCTCTCTATGGAGCGTATGGTTAGAACTTGGAAGGAGGGAATTTAATTATAATTTTGTAGAAAAAAATAATGTAAGAATAAAATAAGAATTTAAATTTTATTATTCGGTTATAAAAGCATTTTGTTTCGATTTTAATTGATGCTAAAATCACTTCATTCTTGTCAATGAAGAATTTTCTTACTATGTTCGCATGGACAGCTCAGTTGGTAAAGAGTGAAGTTTGGGAACAATGACTTGAGATCGAGTTTCACCAACGACAACATGGAAGCAATATCGTTCAACTAATTCGGTCGAAAGTTGCTATCCAATTAAGCCAATATTGACATGTAAAAACGTGATAATTGATTACATTACCATTTTAAAAACTAATACAATTGATCTTATCTATCATACTCGATTTACGTTGATTACAAAATAACTTCAATTTATTATTATTAAATTTTTGGATAGAAACCACAATAAGACCTTTATGGACAAAGATACCTTGGCTACCACTGCAACTAGGCAACTAATAGTATCTTTCTCAAAGTTAGGTTGACAAACCAACAAAATAAGGGGTTTTCTCAGCAAGTTTATTTGACTAGTAATTTGTTTGGTTTGTATTATCCAAGTTGAAATTTTTAATAATCTATTTTTCTTTTTGAGTCAACACCTAATTTAATTCAAGATATGCTTTCGCATAATTAATCACCAACAACTATTTCTAATCAAAGCAGCATGATACAATGTTGAATTTTTATGCATTTTTCAAAGCACATATGTTTTTGTACAATGACACCTGTTTACTATTTTTGATTGTTTAGCCAACAACTTTTACTTTGAAATTCGAAATTTTAATGTATTGTTTAATGAGAATTGAATGTATGTTATTATAACAAAATTAATGATTGATACTGATTTTAATAGTAACAATTTTGTCATTGATGAGATAATAATTGTCTTTCGCTATAGAGGTGTAAAATCAAGTTAAGATGAGTCTTGTAAGGCTCAACTTTTTTTTTTTTAAAGATGTAAGGCTCAACTTGATTCAAAAAAATCAAAGTTTAAACTACCGACTTTTAATTTTTTGAATTCAAGCTTCACTTGACTCAAGTTCATTTTTTTTTCTTTTGGTGTATCATTGTAATTCTACATTTATTGGTTTGTCCTAGATAGCACTAATTCCTGCAACCCTATAAATACATTCATTCATGCACTTTGTAAATACGACTACTCGATAGTAAAACTATGTGCAAATATTATTGTTCTCATCGACTTAACGTAAATCTATTTTTATATTTTTTTTGAGAGAGAGAGAGAGAGAGATGTTGATAGTGTAAATACTCTCGGATATATATATTTGTATAGGATATTGTACAATTTGTGATATAGTCGCTACAGAAATCAAGACCACCTGTCGGAGGCTTCCGAACGCACAAGCTAAGTACTCTATCAAGTGAATTGGGAAAAAAAAATCCTCATTATGGGTGTCTAGCGGGATATTTATAGGAGACTATGGGGACACATGTTGAAGTGTCGGCATGTGCAACACGTGTCCCTCATGCACTCGACGGTTTCAGAGGCTAGGGAAAGACGTCCACGTGTTGAGAAATATATGATAAGCCAATAATGATGAGGCTCGGTTTGGGCGTTATTGTTGATGTCCATCTTTAAGGGCTAAGTAGATGTGCTCGGGACCCTCAACCGAGCTTTCAGATCAATGTCGAACACCAAAGGCTAATGGTGGAAGTTTATCAAGCCAACAATCTATTTAACCATCAAGCCGGGTCGATTAGGTATACTCTTGACAGGTCGGATCAGATAAGAAAGATGTCCTTGGCTTGTGAGGTGTCGTATCTGACCAGGTGCCTAGTACAATAGTACAAGAGGGTCAGTAGCTCGAAGATATTTAAATATATATATTTATTTATAAGGATAAAAGTGTCTCACTCAAGATAAAGAATGATAAATAATAATATGGCCCAGCTCACACCGCCATTAAAGAAAAGTATATTCCTATTCCAATTCCAACACATACACTCCTATCCTATGGTCTCTGGACAAACCCTAGCATTTTCTCCGTAGGATTCCTAAACTTTCTCGAACCACTTCTCTCCCTTTATATACCCAGAAACTCTGAGGAACCCTTCGCTCAATCCCCCCGTTTTTCAGCCCTCAATTCTTCGCATTGTTCGTGAATGGTGCAAGTTCTGAGTAATTTGTTGATGATCTCCTTCTTGTCGTCTTCTCCAAGAAGGGGAATCTCTGTTTCTTCTTCTTCTTCTTCTTCTTCTTCATTCTTCGGATCCTGCAAGCAAGCCTGGTACTACCGCTGCCTCGGCGTAGACCCTTAGGCCAATCAATCCTCGATTTCGCTTCTCCTTTCATTCGATTGATTCCTCAATTCCTCAATTCGTGTTGTTTTCGTTCTCGATTTTGCCCAATTTTACCCGATTTGATTTGTTCGAAACAAAACAAAAAGGCGTTTTGTTTGATTGTTGTTATTGTTAGCGAAGAAGATGATGTTGCTTTGCAAGGCGAAGAAGAATCCGGCGGCCGGAAAGCGGCTGCTCGTGAGCATCACCGTGCTCGGAAGCGCCGGCCCGATTCGATTCGTGGCCAGCGAGAACGATCTCGTCGCCGCGGTGATCGATACCGCACTCAAATCCTACGCTCGTGAGGGGAGGCTTCCGATTCTCGGGTCGGATCTCAATAACTTCGTACTCTATTGCCCTAACGCTGCAACTGAAGGTAACAAACTCTCTCTGTTCTTAGCAAATTTTTGTTTTATTTCGGAGCTTTGCTAGGTTTTTATCCAATTATGTTTGTGCTGACACTCATGATCAACTGTTAGAAACTGCTATTTTGGATTTTTGTGGTAGTAATATACTAATATTGATTCATTAATCATCATATATAGTCCAGGGACAGTGGAAAGTGCATGATTTTCTGCTAATTCTCAAATAGGATATGTTCCATATATGAGCTTCATTTTAATCCTAATTCCCTTTTATGGGGGGCATATGATATATAAAATATATATCTATAAGCCCCACCTATACCTATACTATATAGGTATACTATATAAATTGTGGTCTAGTGTCGCAGTGACAACTTCTAGTGACACGAAGTGGCTCTTCCATATGGTTCGAGCATCTGTGGGGATTGTATTGATTCTTTGTGGTTCAGTAGATTGAGAAAGTAGTTATGTAAAAGTGACACGAAGTGGCTCTTCCATATGGTTCGAGCATCTGTGGGGATTGTATTGATTCTTTGTGGTTCAGTAGATTGAGAAAGTAGTTATGTAATACTATATTGTTAGTAGTTCCCACTATTAGTTTCAACCCTAGGTGCTATGTTAGCCTAAAAAAACATAGCAATATACACACATTGCATACTTAAAAAACTACTCAGCCGAGTTGGGCACCAAGTTTGGTGGACTCGGGTGCCTAGGCTGCCTAGTTGCCTAGGGTCTGGGCACAACAGGACTCTTACCCTCTCTGGCGCCCCTTTCCAGGGGACTTCGAATAGAGAGTGTTTATGCATTTTGTTTTATGCATATGTATTGATAACATTCTTGTGCAATTGCAGCTCTTAGTCCATGGGACACAATTGGATCACTGGGGGTACGCAACTTTGTGCTGTGCAAGAAACCCGCGGAGGAGAAAGCAACCCCAACCCCAGGCAACGGGAAACAGGCGACCGAGGCCCGGAAGCAGTCGAGCAGCATCTGGAAGACATTGTTCAACAAGTCAATGAATGCCAAGGTTATGTCTCATTGAGGTGGGATGACTTCTCTGATGAAGTGCAATAAAACATTCTCTCAGGCAGTTAGTTATTGTCTTAGGTTGTCTCTTGATTTGTTGATTTGAGGTTTTTTGCAATTAGCTTTAGTTTGATCTGATTTATGTTGCAGAACAAGTATCAATGTATTGTTGTTACCATTCTATTGTTATTCAATAAAAGCTTGCAGTTTTAGACCTTAATCTTCCTGTTTGGTTGCTTGCTTTCATTTGACTTGCATGTGGAATAAAGAGGACTGACTAATATTTGCTAAATATTCAACAAACTACACATTTGCAATTGCTAGGTAACAGGAAAGTAGTGTCCAAAGAGAGGACCACTTGAAATATTAATTTATTAAAATTAAAAATCTCTCAATCAATTAAAACTCAATTGTTAAAACTAAATTAAAAAATAGTTTAACAATATTTGTTACATCAAAAATTAAATTAAGAGTCAAAGTTGAAAGTAGATGTAATAGACTTTGGCCTCAAATGGTAAGCTAATAAGTTACATGGTATAACTAATTGAAAAGATTGTTGGTAAATTAGCTGATAACTGCTTGGTATAATTACTTTTTGAACAGTTATAATTTTTTAATTAAGTTAAATAAATAATAATGATTAAATAAATTAAAATTGACTGATAAATTTATTAATTATTTTATAAAAAAGACTTTTATAAATATATATATATAATTGACAGTGACAAAAAGAAAAAGATTATTGTAAGACATTGATTTACGCAAAATTCCAAATCATTAAAGTATGTAACGTGACGCACAAACAAACGCACACACGGTGGGTGTTACTTTCCATAAGATATCAAATATATACACGTAATCTCTAAAAGAATAATTTTCTTTTGAATAAACTAAATAAAAGAAGAAATTTTTAGATAAAAATTTCATTCCACGGCAAGAATAATGTCATTCATTTGCCAACTATATCGCCCAGTTTGACACAATTCAAATTCTCCATAGATAAACATTATCTTCAATCTCTAGACTCTAAAATGGGTAAACATTTTGAAGTTCGTTTTGATCCGTATAGGTTTAAAAGATCATATGTTCAATTTATTTAAGGTCTCTTTAGGATCTTGGAAATTTAACTTTTGTAAATTTTTTGCTAAGACCTTGTGATCTAGTGGCACCCTGTTATACTCCAATATAAAAGGAGGTGGGCTCGAGCTTCAGACAATATTTAGGAAAAAGTCTGTTGTTGGAATCAGTATTAAAACTTTTGTTAGTTTTAACCGTTATCTTATATGCCAAAGACAAAGATTAAAAACTATTGTCCTTGTGAAAAAAAACTATTGTCCTTGTCCATTAAGTGTTGTTGAAAGTCAATCACATAGACAACGATTTTTAACTGTTGTCTTATATATCAAAGACAACAATTAAAAATCATTGTCGATTAAATGTTGTTGAAAGTTATGAAACAATAATTTTTAACTGTTGTCTTATATATCAAAGACAACCAATATTGTTGAAAGTTAAGTGCATAAACAATAGTGTTTAACCGTTGTCCAACAAAAGACAACATTTAAAAACATTGTCGTATATATATATGTGTACATATTAAAGACAATAGTTAAAATCATTGTATTTTAATTTGTCACACGTTCATAGACAACAGTTGAAAGCTCTTGTCTTTATTCATAACGACAATGGTTTTAAACCATTGTCTTTAACCAGTTTCGATTTTAAGCATAGTATAATAATAACAATTTATCCAAACACCATAAATACAAAAGTAACAATTCATCAGTACAATCATCATCTACTTCAAAATACAAATAAGTATTTCAAAATACACAACAATTCATCATAAACTTTAAAATACAATCAATAATTCATTAGTACAATCACCAAGTCTAAATATTGTTGACAAAATTATGATCGAATGCATTATTCACTCTAGTCTCATTCGGAACGCACTAATATCAATATCCATTTTGTTGTAAACAACTTGTTGGAACTACATGTCAATAATATATGTCCTATATTAGTTAACATAATCACAATATCACACACAAAATTTGCAATGTAAATATTTTAGCACAATTTTTTTTTTTGTTTTTTTGAGTACTAATTTTTTAGCACAAATATATTTGAGATATTATTTATTTTCTTGGTTAAATTACAATAAAAAATAACCATGCATTTAGATAAAATAAAATAAAGTACATTAAAACAATTAAATAATTAATTAAAATACAAAAAAGCTTGAAATTATAAACTTTCCTTCTAGAATGAGGATTTTTCCCTAATTCCTATTCCGATTCATATTACATCGAATTTACCCTTTATAAGGGTTTCGTCGAATAGTG
>CM008337.1:33644364-33665213 GCA_002525835.2 Ipomoea batatas | reverse complement strand
TGTACTAGCTAGATTAGTCTTAAATTTCGTTACATGCACCATACACACATTAATTGACTCTACGATGCACCGCTGCTGACCATATAATTAGCCGCGTCGGCGGCATGTCATTATCCCCATGCACATACCCTTTTTCCTATCATTAGAAACACGTTTATCATCCACAATGTTTTTCATCCAATTCAATTTAGTAATTACTCCGATGCGACAAAAATTTGTGTGAGATCGTTTTATGGGTGGACCTCAATTTATGAGACGAGTCAAAACTTTGATTAATAATGTCAAAGATTCGATCTATTAATTAAAAATTTGACTTGTCTCATAGATTGAGACCCATGAGACAGTCTCACACAAGTGTTACCCTTTTGATGCAGTTGCAATTTTTTTAATTAAGTTTATGAATTTATTGCCCAACTGCCTAACTGCCCATGCCTAGGGTCTAGGGAACAGCAACATTATTTTTTTTTCTTTTTTATTTTTATGCTGCACCGAATGCTCTCTATGGAGCGTATGGTTAGAACTTGGAAGGAGGGAATTTAATTATAATTTTGTAGAAAAAAAATAATGTAAGAATAAAATAAAAATTTAAATTTTATTATTTGGTTATAAAAGCATTTTGTTTCGATTTTAATTGATGCTAAAATCACTTCATTCTTGTCAATGAAGAATTTCTTACTATGTTCGCATGGACAGCTCAGTTGGTACAAGGGTGAAGTTTGGGAACAATGACTTGAGATCGAGTTTCACCAACGACAACATGGAAGCAATATCGTTCAACTAATTAGGTCGAAAGCTGCTATCCGATTAAGCCAATATTGACATGTAAAAACGTGATAATTGATTACATTACCATTTTAAAAACTAATACAATTGATCTTATCTATCATACTCGATTTACGTTGATTACAAAATAACTTCAATTTATTATTATTAAATTTTTGGATAGAAACCAAAATAGTACCTTTATGGACAAAGATACCTTGGCTACCACTGCAACTAGGCAACTAATAGTATCTTTCTCAAAGTTAGGTTGACAAACCAACAAAATAAGGGGTTTTCTCAGCAAGTTTATTTGACTAGTAATTTGTTTGGTTTGTATTATCCAAGTTGAAATTTTTCTTTTTGAGTCAACACCTAATTTAATTCAAGATATGCTTTCGCATAATTAATCACCAACAACTATTTCTAATCAAAGCAGCATGATACAATGTTGAATTTTTATGCATTTTTCAAAGCACATATGTTTTTGTACAATGACACCTGTTTACTATTTTTGATTGTTTAGCCAACAACTTTTACTTTGAAATTCGAAAATTTTAATGTATTGTTTAATGAGAATTGAATGTATGTTATTATAACAAAATCAATGATTGACAGATGTTAATAGTAATAATTTTGTTATTGATGAGATAATAACTGTCTTTCGTGTAATCAAGTTAAAATGAGTGCTGTAAGGCTCGACTTGATTCAAAAAATCAAAGTTTAAACTCGATCAATTCTTAATTTTTTGAACTCGAACTTCACTTGACTCAATATTGAACTATTCGAGCTTGACTTTATTAGAACTTTGTATTTTATTAACTTTAAAATTCCTTCTTTTTTTTTTTATGTGTATTATTGTAATTATACATTTAGATAGGACTAATTCCTGCATCCCTATAAATACATTCATTCATGCACTTTGTAAATACGATTAATCGATAGTAAAACAATGCGCAAATATTGTTGTAAAAAAAAAAAAAAAAGAGATGTTGATAGTGTAAATACTCTTAGATATATGTATTTATATATATGATATTGTACAATTTGAGATATAGTCGCTCGGGAAATCAAGACCACTAGTTGGAGGCTCCCGAGCGCACAAGTACTATATCAAGAGAATTGGGAAAAAAAAGTCCTCATTATGGGTGTCTAGCGGGATATTTATAAGAGACTAAGGGGGACACATACTGAAGGGTTGGCATGTGCAACACGTGTCCCTCGTGCACTCGACGGTTTCAGAGGCTAGGGAAAGACGTCCACGTGTTGAGAAAGAAATATATGATAAGCCAATAATGATGAGGCTCGGTTTGGGCGTTGTTGTTGATGTCCATCTTTAAAGGCTAAGTAGATGTGCTCGGGATCCTCAACCGAGCTTTCAGATCAATGTCGAACACCAAAGGCTAATGGTGGAAGTTTATCAAGCCAACAAGCTATTTAACCATCAAGTCGGGTCGATTAGGTATACTCTTGACAGGTCGAATTAGATCGGAAAGATGTCTTTGGCTTGTGAGGTGTCGTATCTGACCAGGTGCCTAGTACAAGAGGGTCAGTAGCTCGAAGATATTTAAATATATATATTTATTTATAAGGATAAAAGTGTCTCACTCAAGATAAAGAATGATAAATAATAATATTCCTAATAATCTGGCCCAGCTCACACCGCCATTAAAGAAAAGTATATTCCTATTCCAATTCCAACACATACACTCCTATCCTATGGTCTCTGGACAAACCCTAGCATTTTCTCCGTAGGATTCCTAAACTTTCTCGAACCACTTCTCTCCCTTTATATACCCAGAAACTCTGAGGAACCCTTCGCTCAATCCTCCCCGTTTTTCATCCCTCAATTCTTCGCATTGTTCGTGAATGGTGCAAGTTCTGAGTAATTTGTTGATGATCTCCTTCTTGTCGTCTTCTCCAAGAAGGGGAATCTCTGTTTCTTCTTCTTCTTCATTCTTCGGATCCTGCAAGCAAGCCTGGTACTACCGCTGCCTCGGCGTAGACCCTTAGGCCAATCAATCCTCGATTTCGCTTCTCCTTTCATTCGATTGATTCCTCAATTCCTCAATTCGTGTTGTTTTCGTTCTCGATTTTGCCCAATTTTACCCAATTTGATTTGTTCGAAACAAAAAAAAAAGGCGTTTTGTTTGATTGTTGTTATTGTTAGCGAAGAAGATGATGTTGCTTTGCAAGGCGAAGAAGAATCCGGCGGCCGGAAAGCGGCTCCTGGTGAGCATCACCGTGCTCGGAAGCGCCGGCCCGATCCGGTTCGTGGCGAGCGAGAACGATCTCGTCGCCGCCGTGATCGATACCGCACTCAAATCCTACGCTCGCGAGGGGCGGCTTCCGATTCTCGGGTCGGATCTCAATAACTTCGTACTCTATTGCCCTAACGCTGCAACTGAAGGTAACAAACTCTCTCTGTTAGCAAATTTTTGTTTGATTTCGGAGCTTTACTAGGTTTGTATCCAATTATGTTTGTGCCGACACTCATGATCAAGTGTTTGAAACTGCTTTTTTGGATTTTTGTGTTAGTAATATTGATTCATTAATCATCATATATAGTCCAGGGACAGTGGAAAGTGCATGATTTTCTGCTAATTCTCAACTAGGATATGCTCCATATATGTTGGGGCTTCATTTTTATCCTAATTCCCTTTTATGGGGCATATGATATATAAAATATATATGTATAAGCTCCACCTATACCTATACTATATAGGTTTACTATATAAATTCGTAGTTGCCAATGACCTCGTGGTCTAGTGGTCTAGTGGCATGAAGTGGCTCTCCCATATGGTTCGAGCCTCATTGGGTACTGTATTGATTCTTTGCGCTTCAGTAGGTTGAGAAAGTAGTTATGAACAGATACTTCATTAGCTTATCCCTAGGCGGTCGGTTAGCATAAAAAACATAGCAATATACACATTGCATACTAGAAAAACCACTCGCCTAGTTGCCTAGGGTTTGGGCACAACGGGGCTCTCACCCTCTCCGGTGCCCCTTTCCAGGGGACTTGGGCCCGGTCTGCTGCTGAGGACGCTTCTCCATACTACAATTCGAACAGTGAGGCTGTCCGAGAGTGTTTCTGCATTTTGTTTTATGCATATGTATTGATAACATTCTTGCAATTGCAGCTCTTAGTCCATGGGACACAATTGGATCACTGGGGGTACGCAACTTTGTGCTGTGCAAGAAACCCGCGGAGGAGAAAGCAACCCCAACCCCAGGCAACGGGAAACAGGCGACCGAGGCCCGGAAGCCGTCGAGCAGCATCTGGAAGACATTGTTCAACAAGTCACTGAATGCCAAGGTTATGTCTCATTGAGGTGGGATGAAGTCTCTGATGAACTGCAATAAAACATTCTCTCTCAGGCAGTTAGTTATTGTCTTAGGTTGTCTCTTGATTTGTTGATTTGAGGTTCTTTTGCAATTAGCTTTAGTTTGATCTGATTTATGTTGCAGAACAAGTATCAATGTATTGTTGTTACCATTCTATTGTTATTCAATAAAAGCTTACAGTTTTAGACCTTAATCTTCCTGTTTGGTTGCTTGCTTTCATTTGACTTGGCATGTGGAATAAAGAGGACTGACTAATAATATTTGCTAAATATTCAACAAAATAGACACTTGCAATTGCTAGGAAAGTAGTGTTGAAAGTAGATGTAATAGACCTTATAACTTCTAAAATATACAAGTGAAAGTGACAAAAAGAAAAAGATTTTTATAAGACATTGATTTACGCAAAATTCCAAATCATTAAAGTAGGTAACGTGACGCACAAACAAACGCACACACGGTGGGTGTCACTTTCCATAAGATATCAATATATATACGTAATCTCTAAAAGATTTTTTTTTTTTTTTTGAATAAACTAAAAGAAGAATTTTTTGGATAAAAATTTCATGCCACATGTGTCATCCATTTGCCAACTGAATCGCCCATTTTGACACAACTCAAATTCTCCATAGATAAACATTATCTTCAATCTCTAGACTCTAAAAATGGGTAAACATTTTGAAGTTGAAGTTGGATTCATATCGGTTTAAAAGATAATCATATGTTTAATTTATTTAAGAGTTAATACCACAAATGGTCCTCTGACTATTGGGGTAGTACTCATTTTAATCCTCAACTTTCAATTCGACCACAAATGGTCCTCTGACTTTCATTTTTGACCACAAATAGTCCTCTGTTAAAATTTTTGTTAAATAGGTGTTAAATCTAGGGGTAATATCGTCAAATTGATTAATATTATTATGATTACTTCTTTTTTAAAATTATATAACATAATTAATTTCAAACATTAATAAACATTAAGTTAATAATTATAAAAACAAAATGGACGTGACAAATTACATAAATGAACAAATTAATTAAAAAATCCATGATTAATGTTCGCAATTTGTACTTGATTAATTATATTAATTCCACGGTGACAGCCTTCAGTTGTGTCTCAAATAAAATGTTTGATCAACTAATGAAAAATGAAAACTATTAATCGGCCATGTATGAACAATCATGAAAATGAAGGAAGCAAGGTTTATTTTAAAAAAAATTCTTCCATTTTAATCTGTTGGTTAAATTAAAAAAGATAGCACTAATATTAAATCTTCATTTTGTACACATAATTACGAGAAAAAGGTGTATTGTCTTTTTATTTAGGAGTATTTATATTTGTTAATTGTTTCAATTATGCTTGTTGGTGAAAAATTATAAACATTTTTATTTTATGACCATTAGATATATCAATTTGACGATAATACCCATAGATTTAACACCTATTTAACAGAAATGTTAACAGAGGACTATTTGTGGTAAAAAATGAAAGTCAGAGGACCATTTGTGGTCGAATTGAAAGTCGAGGACTAAAAGGAGTACTACCCCAATAGTCAGAGGACCATTTGTGGTATTAACTCTTTATTTAATGTCTCTTTAGAAATTTGAAAAACAACTTTTGTAAGTTTTTTGAAGATTTTTTAGTGTTGGGTGATAAAGGCAAATAAAATGAAAAATACTAATTTTGATAAAAGAAAATGACACATAGATAATCGGAAGCACCGAAGACACAGAATCATGGAAGAAGCACCGAAGACATCTTGGTTCGCTGCCGTGATCCGCCAAAGCTGCCAACTGTCGTCGACATCTGAAGCTTGTCGTGTTCTCCATGGCAGCTGGGAGCCCAAAGCCAGCATTGCTGAAAAGAGGAGAAAGGCAGCGACTTCGCCAGAGGGTCCAGCTCGCCTCCGTAACTCTACTCGTCGCAACTCCAAGTCTGCCAATGCCACACAAAGCATGAGGAGCAGCAACCAACGCCTGCGACAGCCTACAGCACCGAACACCATCTACCTGCGACAACCTGCAACACCGAACACCATCCTCCGCTGTCGTCCACGTATGCTGCGCGTCTCAGCCCGCCCGTTGGTACTCCAAGTCACGTCGTTGTTGTTGCCGTCAAATTGGAAGAGGAGTGCGGACATCGTAAACGGAGAAGAAAAAAAAACCTAGGTTTACATCGCAAAGAAGAAGAAAAGAGATGTGAAATGACTAAAATACCCTCATTATTTTAACTTTTACTACGTATAATTTTTCGGCGAAATTTGGTCGCAGGGACCAAAATTGAAAAAAATTACTGTACATAGTTAAGGCACAAAATTAATAATTTTGAAAGTGAGATTACAATTAACAAGACCGTGAACCAAAATGAGAATTTACTCTAAAAAATAATCATGCATTTAGATACAATAAAATAAAGTACATTAAAACGATTAACTAATTAATTAAAAATATAAAAAGCTTGAAATTATATTACATCGAATTTACCCTTTATAAGGGTTTCCTTCGAGAATGAGGATTTTCCCCTAATCCTATTCCGATTTCCGATTCATATTACATCGAATTTACCCTTTATAAGGGTTTCGTCGAATAGTGCATTGAAATGCTTCAGTTCTTTCCAGTCTAATCGTAGGCATTTTCTTGCGGGTCAAGAAAGTGCCCAATTTCCTTTTGAAAACAGGTAAGTTTCTTTATATTGTTTTGTTTAGGATTTTTCCCAGATTGTTTTTTTTTTTTTTTTGGTTATTTTTGAACTGGGATTCTTTTATTTACAAAAAAGTTTGAATCTTGATTATTGATTCTTGATTCTTGGTCCCTTTTGTTTGACCTAATCCGACTAGGGTTTTGAGGATTCAACAATGGCGGTCTCGGGAAGTGACTATACAGTTAAACGGGCACGGGAAAACAGTGATTATTTTCCCTTTGATTGTTCTAAGCCAAAGTACAAGCGACGAAATGTATCTGCAAGGCGTGATTTTCCAAAGGGGATTGTTCAATTTGTGTCTGAATCAGAAGAATTGGAAGCTATGGAATCTGGTAACCCTGTGGGGTTTTATCAAGGCTCCTCTGTTAAGTCCAATCATGTTGTGAAGGACAAAAGTGAGTCTAAACTTGAAGAATTGGGGGCTGTAGAATCTGGTTATGATGTTTTATCTGAGCCTATTAATGAACTACCAGAAAAAATTGTAGTTGCTAGAAGAAAGGTATATGCAAGGCGGGATTTCCCCGAGGCGTTTTATGCGAATTCGAGTCATTTTGTGAAGGTGGATAGGGATGAGAGTGAGTCTGAACCAGAAGAACTCGAGGAGATAGGCTCTGATCATGATCCCGAGGCTTTTTATGCGAATTCGAGTCATTTTGTGAAGGTGGATAGGGAGGAGAGTGAGTCTGAACCAGAAGAACTCGAGGCGATAGACTCTGATGATGACCCCGAGGGTTTTTTCGCCAGTTGCAGTCAATTTATGAATGTGGATAGGAAGGAGACCGAATCTGACCCCGAAGAACTCGAGGCAATAGACTCTGATGACAACCCTAAGGCATTTCGTGCCAATGTGGATAGGGAGGAGATTGAATCTGACCCGGAAGAACTCGAGGCAATAGACTCTGATGATGATCTTGCCACAACGAACCCCAATCACGTTGCAGACTTAGAAAAGACCGAAATAACCTGTGAATTGGAAGAAATTGATGGATCTTCAAATCCCAAACCGATCTGCAGTGCTGACAAAATGGAACCCGAGATCCCAAAGGACACACAGAATCAAGAACCCGTTAATCAGGTCGTTGGAAGCACCGAGCCTCTTGATTCAAGCAGCACGCAGGGCGCTGGGGAAAAGCGGGGAGATTATATACAGCATTTGCTAGCTTCTCTTGATCAATTGGCAGCCACTCTTATGCAGATGAAACAACAGGGAGCATTCAAGAAAAGGTCTGCAGCTTAAGGATGTTTGATGACAACTCTGATGATTCCTTGTTATATACTGTATATATCTTTATATGTAGACTGCCACTCTTTATGAGATTTTGTACTATTAGGCATTCAAGAAAAAGTACTTATGGTTTAAAACACATATTTTCTTGATGAATTTACACAATATTATGATAAACTAATAGAGGAATCTATACTTGTAAATAAGAACTAAATTCCATAGATATGGATTACAATAGAGTAAATTCTCAAATTGGTTCCTTGATTATAGCTATTTGTTAATTTGTGCCATCCTCTTTTTGGTATTTAAAATGAAGGGAAAATTCGTCATTTTAGATATTTTTCCTCCCATTCATCATAATTGGGAAAATTACCACAAAAGTAACCCTAAATTACGAATCTTATAATTTGATTTTTTCAACCAATAGAATGGAGGGAAACAATTGAAATGACCGATTTGCCCTTCACTTTAAGTGATTGACCGAAACCTTAACAGGGAACTAATAGTGGCGTAAAAAGACGAGAACACGAATTAACAAATGGCTATAGTCAAGGGAGCAATTTAAGAATTTACTCATTACAATACTTTATTCGAATCACTCTGAGTAGACTTGTTAACATTGTTTGAGACTCCTGATTGATCTTGAGTCTCACGACTATAATGACTTGTCTTACATTTCGAAAGAGGGTGTACTAAACCACCCGTACAACTTTTATTGTTACCACCACCACAACACACAACAACAACAACAACTAACAACAACATAGCTAAATCATCTCAAGCAAATGGAGGGGTACAATGTGTTCATCATGTTTTGAGGAGGTATTCATCCACATCTCTAGCAACATTCATGAGAAACTCAACATGGGAGTGTGGGGTTGGAACATTGTCATTTGCCTTCTCATATTCCAGAGTCCATTTCACTGAGTTCCCACAGGCCTGCAGAGTGGCTCTAAAAGACTTGAAGTAATTTGTAACCTCTCCACCAATGAGAGCAAAGGTAACTGACCTATTTTCCTCATCAACAGCATCAATCTTGTCCTTTGCAATCACATTGCCCCCTACACTTTGCAAAACAAGGTTGTAATAAAACTGTTCCAATCAGGTTCAAGTCTCATCTCAATCAATATTGACATAATTTGTTGAACATATACTATGGATGTTAGAGCGTACACAAAAAAAAAAAAAACTGTTCCATGTACATGAGAGAAGTAGAATAAGCAACTATAAATAAGCAACTATAAGTACCGTTCCCTCATATGATTAAATTGGGAGAGATCCACACTATCTCATCAGTCATCAGTACCTCATGATCGAGTTATATACATACATATAATGATTAATGAACTATATACAACTTATAAGCATATCTTTTATCCAGCGGGCACAATTATGAATATCAATCAGGTCAACTCATCCGATTCCTGACTAACCCTATCAGATTTCTGGCTAGTCCTACTTTAGCAAGTTTTCTAGCTATGTGAATTTCAAACAAAATAAACAATATTTTTTATTTATTTCCACATCATCTTGCAAGTCCAACATTTACTGGGATAAGGCCAGCCTTAGCTTATAAGTTTTACCCAACAAAGACATATATAATCATAAATTTAACATACATAAATCAAATCAAATGTGAATAAAATGAAACTGACCTAAGTTGTATGTCCAAAGTCTGACAGAACCAACAGTCTTTCCATCTCCTTCAAGCACTTGAACACTGCGAATCTTGGCAGGGCATATCTTTGGCAACAGCCTTGAATTGTTCAAGTAAATATCAAAGAACTTTTTTGAAGCTGATTTTATCTGTGTTTCAACCTCAAGCTTCCATATTTGAGCCATCATAGATTTCTCAGTCCTGCTAAAGGAATGAAATTCTATGCTCTTGATGATATGCCAATTGGGAAGCACGTACTGAAGATTTATATATGTGCAAAAAAAAAAAAGAAGTGAGTTTGGCCTTAATGGTTTTAGCATATGGTATAATTATTATTCCAGCCGCAATAATGATTGATAGTTTGTACCCTTTTTCACAACAAAAAATTGTGGTGGGGGTATTTTATTCATGTTAGACCTGGTGAAGTGACAACACTTTTTAAAGGTTAGGTAGAGATTATGAGAGTAGCAACTAGCAAGATTTCATTAATAATATAATAGTTAAAGTGTTTATCCCTCAAAAAAGATGGAATTGCATTCACATGTAGTATTGTCACTTCAAATTTATTAAAGAGAGAGAGGAGTGAAGAAATTGAGATATCTTGTTTTGAATTGTTTTTTCTTATATACATTTTGGGAAAGATTTTTTTTTAAAAAAAAAGAGTTGGTGTGTGTTGCGCACACTAACGGATGGGTGGAGTGCATGCACCAGCTAGGATAGGTGCGTCAGGGTGGTGACTAATTGGCAGCCGTCCTTTGAGTTTTTTTTTTTTTTTTTTTTTTTTTTTTTTTTTTATTTTTAAGATTTTAAAGATGGGGATGCTTTAATCTTGAAAGATTGCAAAATTTGCAAAGCTTTCAAATGTTTATTTCTTAAACAAAAGGATTTCAAATGTACTGTTGTTGTTGTTTGAAAGTTAGTCGAAATTGTAGAGAATAGAGTAAATAGTGAGTGCATTACAAATATGTATGCAATGAAGCTCATTTTCAAAAGTAAGAGTATATTATGATTTATGATAATGTGGATAATCTTGGTTTCGACACAAGGTATAATTCTAGTGGCAATAATGGTTAACAAGTTGTACTGCATTTAAAAATAATATTATTTTACTAATGGTGGACTTAATGAAATGACAAATGCTCTTTAAAAGTGAAACTAGATCGAGATTCTAAGAGTGAAGTGAGATTTCAATAATAAAGGTTTCGGAATAAGGTATAATTCTGACAACAATAATTATTGATATATAATTGTTTCGTGAATAATTTGTAACAAGAATTTCACTTTGGAGCTGTACCACTTGTGTTCCATGGCATAGGATAGTGATTTGTATATATGTTGGCAGACAAATTGAGATCTAGTAGAACATTTTCTTATTCCAAATTGGAAAAAAGAAGAACATTTCCTTTTATGAAAAGAAATAAATTTTCCACTTGAGCAAACATTTTCTATAATTGTGAGATTCAACCTGATTGCCCTATAGAATCGGCCTGATTAGTTTATCGGGCTATTTTTTTATTTTTGTTTTAACCATGTATTTTTTTTAGCTTAACGGATTAGCCCATCGGATTCAGACACAATTGGCATCTCTAATTACTATCATCACAATATTATTAACGAGAATAATTTACCTTGTAAGCTAAACCTCTTATCGTCTAACAAAAGAAGTCCATTATATTGTACTTCCCACGGTGGAAATGGGAATCATATTCTTTATTTCTTGATTGATGTGTTTCACATCCAAAACAACAATAAGAGCATACAAGAAGCTTCAAAGGCTTACCTTAATGTTAAAAGTGTGGGTTTTATAGTATGTATATATTCATTTTACTTTTTTACTATTAGGATTAAAAGAATGAATCTTTTTAATTTTTGTTTCTTTCTCCTCTATCCCACTAATGACTAATGAGTGAGAGGTGTAGTATAGCTGAAATATATATATGAGAGGAAGAATTTCTATAAAGAGTTCTATTATTGATCAATTGTATCTACAAAGTACATGAATAAATGTATTGATAGGGTTACAAAAGATAATTCTAGTTAGAGTAGGACGGTTAAAACTTAAAAGTAAGGTTACAATAATATTCAGAGATAACCCAACGGGGTAGCTCAAGTGGCAAGTGAGCTCTCTTTGTGGGGAGGAATTCCGGGAGAACCCGGGTTCAATTCCCACAAGTGACGATTCCCCTTGGGCCAGCTCCTGTGCCTCTCGGAGCGAACGTGGGTGGACCCCGGACCGTTAAACGGGCCTCTCGGAGCGAACGTGGGTGGACCCCGGACCGTTAAACGGACGGAGAGAAAGACCCTGTAAATTTACCAATAATATTCAGAGATAGAGTAAAAATATTAAAGGTGATAAAATACAGAGTCCTAATAATATATGCTCTCTAAAGAAATTTTCAATATTTTCCTAAGATGTGAGACCATAGCATCTCACCCAAAAATGCCTTAGTATAGTTATTCTAATCTGGGCGAGCTAGTTTCCATCTTTAATTATTTGGTGAAGGTATTTTTGTCTTTTTTTTTTTTTTTGGAGGTATGGTAATAATATAATTTTTTGTAATGAAATATATTTGTTATTATTTAAATGTTGACTTTGGTCCCATTTTTTCAACATTTAGATCTCTTTGTGCAAGTGTTATTCATAGAGAAAGTTTATGGTGTTGATCGGCGCCGATACTTTAATTTAGAATATTTACGAAACTAATTCCAGTTTTTCAACATTTAGATCTATTAGACAATGCCAAGTACCTTATGGTCTGATGTGAACATTTATGATATGATAATCGTTGTTTTTCTTTATTTTTTAAACTTAGGGTGTGTTTGGAAAGCAGGAAAATGACTTCTGGAAAATGTTTTCTGGAAAATGAGTCATTTTCCGGAAAATAGTTTGATTTCCTGTGTTTGGTTGCATTCTGGAAAACTGTGTTTGTGTGTTTGGTTCATTTTCCGGAAAATGAATAGAAATGTATATTTTTTATTATTTTATTTAAAATATAAATATATATAAATCAATAATATTTATTATAAACAAATAAATACATAATAAATAACAATAATAATAATTTAAAAAAAAAAAAAGAAAGAGGTGTCGGTTTCCGACTGAAACCAGAGCAGCGACCCTTTGTATTTTTTTTTATTTTTTTTTTATGGCTCTGGTTTCCGGCATGTCTGCTGGAAACCAGAGCCGTCCCTCTCTCAAACGGTGCCATTTTCCGCCAAAAGGGCCTTCTTTTCCCCAGTCAACGGAATTCATTTTCCGTTGACTGGGTTTTCCAACTACAGCCAAACACTCAAAGCCCGGAAAATGATTTCCAAAAATCATTTTCCGGGCTTCCAAACACACCCTTATTTTGAGTTGGTCGATAAATTAAGTTGTGCCTGAGACGCCATTATATATTTGTGTGTTGCATTGTTGGGTTGTAATTATTGAATGAAAAATATTATGTGTACTCTCATTTTGTACCATCACTCTCAAATTCTTGATGTGAACATTTTTTTGGACACCCACATAATGAAAATAACTTATTAAACTATTATTATTTGCTACATCATAGAGTAAAAGTGAAGAAATAAAATTTAAGAATATATATACTAGAACTCTCATTGAATTTAGAAAAAGAAAGAAAAAAGAGCACAGAACAAATTCCATGATTGCTGAAGCTGTCCCATTGAAGTGGCATTTGATGTTGATTCAAGGCACGAGAATTTGCCAAAAGAACTCATTTAGAGTTTTGTAATCATATATTTCTTATGTTTTAATTTTAATTGTAAAAAAAATAAATAGACTCATTTAAAACTAACTACTTGGAAAATTCCAGCCAAGTTGATTAGCTTATTGACTTCCTAATCATAATATTACAATTTTGACTCTAGCTAGTTAGTTTTGAGCAATCTAAGTTAATTTATTTCATTGTAATAATTTGTTAACTAGGGTCATAATACAAAGTTTATCTAGTGTACATTCTCGAGTAGTGGTTGCTAGTTTCACTTGTCACTAAAAAAAACACCTAACTACTCACTGCCTTGTTTACTATTTTAGATTTTTTTTTGTGTGTTATATATAAGGCAAAATCGGTAAAATTTTATTATGTAAAGTATAATTAAAGAATGAATAAAGTCTAAGAGATATTATCCCAAGAACATAAGTCGAGCCAGAAGATCGAGAGCTCGTTGCCCTTGCTAAAGTATGTGCAACCAAGTTCACCGGTCTCCTAGCACGACAACAAACGAACTATGATATCGAATGATAACTTTAAGCTAAAGCACTGATTAAAAATGTGACCCACATATGACTGAGCACACAAAATCTTCACCAAACTATTAACCATGCTTCTACCGTCCAACTCAAAGTCGTACCTTAGTGATCCCTCGATCCTTTAGCCTTGAAAGGGCCTCTCGACATGCCACAACTTCAGCTATAAACATGTCAAATAGGCAGAGGTAATCGTTCACTTGATATTTGTGTTAAATAATACTTTTAATTATAATTTTTAAATATATAAATTTTATGTAATACTAAATTTAATATTATAAAATATTGAATTGTAAATAACTTTCATTAAATTTGTAAATCAAACCATGTAATAAAGAACCACCGAATGGCAATGTTGGATTTTCCTGAAATCCTATATTTAATTGTCTTTTGTCTTGTTCTTTTGACTCATTTCTTGATCTTTACCAGGTGTGAAAATTGTGAAACTCTCGCTTTCAATTCCATTCCTCAGGAAGATGGACCATCCTATTCTCCCACTTCCACCGCCGGAGCCGCCGGCGCCTGAAAATCCACCTGAAAAGTCACCTCCCAAATCCCACAGCTACAATGACTCTGCAATGTCCAACTTCAGAGGTCTGATGATGAAAATGGCCATTGAATCTTCTCCCAGCAAGTCTCTTACCCCTGCCCAGACTTTGATCTTGGAAGACAAGCTTCGCCAGTGCTTCCCTTATCTCAGAGCTCCTGATCATCCTCCTTATGCCTGGGCAAGTCCCTTTTTGCCTCTATTAGCTCTCCATTCTTCTGCTATTTGTGTTTATTTCAAAAATGGGTTCTTTGCTTTTGCCTGCAAATGATGAAATTCTTGCTTTCTCGTTTTGCTTGTGTTTTTTCTTAGCTTAGTTTTTGCTTGTTAGGTGCAATTGGAATAGGGATTTGATGAAATTTGGGTTTGTTTTAGATGTTTCCTCACACAAATTCTTGAAAGATTGAATCTTTTATGGGGCAAACCACCCCTCCCATGTGAACTAACTATTGTACATCTTGTAATGTCTGATTGTGCATCGCGGATAAGTGATTATGCATCCTAGAAACAAGCATTTTTGTAATTACGATTGTGTATCTTGTAATGCCTGATTGTGCAGTTCTCATGATTGTGCATCCTGGAAACACACATTTTTGTAATTACGATTGTGTATCTTGTAATGCCTGATTGTGCATTTTTGTATAGGGCATCTTGTAATGCCTGATTGTGCCTTTTTGTATAGGGCATCTTGTAATGCCTGATTGTGCATTTTTGTATAGGGCATCTTGTAATGTCTGATTATGCAGTTCGCATGTTCGTACAAGATACATATGAAACCGTAAAAGAGAAGTGGTTTTCATTTGATTTTGCCCCTCTTTTATGGTTTCATATCTATGACTTATATACAGTTTGTTTCTTTACTTCTTTTAGGATAGTGCTGACCAAATTGCATAGTTTGCTCACATAGAATCATGCAGTGATTACTCTTTATCCCTCTATTGAAGTTTGGTTCCATAACTTTCTATTTACTTAACTTGTGTTTGGCCAAGTTTCATGACTTGGTTACTCGATAAACCCCAGCATTGTATGCATGCAATGTTTGCTTGCCATTGTAGTTGAAGAGTCGAGATCGAGGTTAAATTCGTGAAGTACTATGTTGTCATTGCAATGGAGGATGTTTTCATCTGAATTACACAATGCTCACACACTTAATATGAAATGAAAATTCACAAATAAAGAAGATACGGTCAAGTAGTGTTCTATGAAATCTTGAGCCTCGTTGCCTTGTTTGAGCCTTGATTGTTGTCATAGTGTTAATGTGATAGTTCGTTTTAATATTAAGTAATGATTGTTGTTGTTGTGAACTAGTACATGATTGAAAATGTTATACGAGAAATATACAAACGTGGTTATGCTTGTTATCGTGTGTGGTTCGATATGCAGATGATTACTACAGCGATTAAGCAGTTGAACGAGGAAGGGGGTAGTAGCGAGGAGGCAATATCGGAATGCATCATGAACGATAATCACGACTTGCCATGGGCTCACTCGACTCTACTCAAGCACCATTTGGTAAAACTCTGCGAGAAGCGCGAAATTGTTCAGACTCGAGATGGATTGTATGTGCTAAATGATCGAATTGCGAGTGTTCCCCACATCCCTATCCCTTCGAACCCTAGAGAGTTCTTTGATTCTACTGCTAGCCCTAGCTGTAGTCTTAGCATTAGCCTCGCCTCTGATTCTAGCTCTGATTCGCTCTACGGGGGCTCCTCGAGGAGAAAGGGGAAGAGGAGGAGGAGGAAATCGAAGAAAGCTCGAAACACGAGAAAGGGAAGACAACAAAAAGGTAGTGCGAGGCGGGGAAATATCCATTTGAAGCGAAAGAGGAAGGTTCAGCGTAGGCCACCTAAGAAAGGCAGGTGGAAAGAAGAAATTTCGTCGGATGAAGATACGGAGGATGAGCTGCTCGATATCATGTTGGAAGAGGGGATGGCTGTCATTAGAGCCGAAAATCAATTGAACGAGCAGAAAGTGACAGTGGAGGAATTGTATCAATCAGAAGACATAAACGAAGATGTCAGGCAACCGGAGATGCAAGAAATCACAAATCTTAGCCCCTGTGAAGCAGACCGATTGGATAGTACACGGATGAATGCAAAAATAGACGTTATGGAGGTGCAAAATCCGGTTGTTAACGAGAAAATGGAAGTTGATGGAGAACAGAATCACATACGAGAACAGGATCTGATGCAAGAGGACAAACAACAGGAGATGCAAAAAAAGTCTTGTGAGAAAGATTCTGGGGAAATACCTATCCCGATGAACGAAGGGGATGCACAAAATCCGGTTTTCGAAGCAAGAACTGATGACATTGAAGCACAAAACGAACAAAAAGAACAGGAAATGATGAATGGTCGAAGCCCATTAGGACTGGAGCATAACGCCAATCAACTCGAGATGAATGCAGAAACGAAAGCAATGGAACTGCAAGAGGGAACTGTGGATATTGAGGAACAAAATCAATCGAAACAACTGGAAGTAAACGAAGAAGAGCACCGGGACAATCAACGGGAGAAAAACACGGGGGAAGAAAATTCCCTTCTATGTGTCTCGAATCAGCTGCAAGAGCAGAAGCTTCTGGAAGAATTGCATCCACTAGAAGAGGCCAAGCAAGGGGGAAATCAACCGGAGATGCTGGAAGTGTCGCCTAGTATCCCACGTGAGGAAGACTCAAGGCACGAGATTATCCAGACGAATGAAGATATAGAAGTTATAGAGGTGAAAGATTGCGATTTAGAAGAGCAAATAACTGGCAATCCAGCNCCAAATATACCCTTATCACACGGCACCGTGGTACGAAGAGTTCTGGTGGACACCGGTAGTAACGTGAACGTCCTTTACCTAGAGGTATTTGAAAGGTTGGGATTAGAGCGCAGTAAGTTGGTACCTGTAAAGACACCTCTGGCCGGCTTCACTGGGGACTCGGTTGAGTCGGAAGGGTCCATTCGTCTATCAGTCGAAGTCGGTACATACCCGAATCTCCGAAGTATGGAGATGGAATTTGTGGTGGTGGACTTGTCCTGCTCGCAGAACATGATCTTGGGGCGGCCAAGCCTGGAGGATTTAGGGGCTCTCATATCATTGTGGCAGGGGAATTATGTTGACCACAACGGAAGGTTTCCGCCTGTATTACTGGTTAAAATATGATGTAAGTGTACAAATGATACACGGTCCTGTTGTTATTGGCTACATTATTTGTCAAAAATACACTTAGCCTATATCTAGGTTTTATTAGTTTTTTTTTTGGACCATAAGTCAGTATGTCCGCTAAAGAGGAAGCTGTGCCAGCAGATGCTGTCTCAGACTGCAAGGAATTAGTCCACCAATTCAAATTGTGTGGCTAACAGAATTTTAAGGGTTGTGACTCTCTTTTATTCAAGGAGATTTTCAGATCTAAAATTGTGAATGTTGTTAAAGGATGCTGCACTATATAAAGGAAGGCACTTGAAGCTCTAATATTCACCTTTTCCATACAATACAAGTTGAGAGCATACACACGTGAATATTAAGAAGATCATTTGAAGATTTAATGAAGTTTTATCACTGTCTTTGAAGCTGTCGTTGTTGCTGAGCTAAGATGAAGAATTGAAGAATTCTTGGCTTGCAGTTTTGTCAATTCAAAAGTAGATGTTGAAGGTTGTGTGTTGGTAGTGAACCTTTGTACGTTTGGGTTGTATTCCAACTTGTGTAAACCTTGGTGCATCTAGTGGATTGGGCAAAAGCTGAGTAGCCCCGCAGATGTAGGAGTGATAGCTCCGAACTGCGTGATCAATTCCTGTGTTCGGGTTCTCTTTCTTTACTTGCGTTTTTATTTCTTTAGTTTATCTAATCTGGACTAAAACCTATAAAAATGTTAAATAATCCCTGAACCCGTAAAGTATTGCATTCAAGATCCACGAAGTTATTTCATATGAATTCAAAGTCTCCAACAATGAGGCCGAGTATGAGGCTGTGTTAGGAGGGTTGCGGTTGGCAAAAGCCCTTCAAGTTCAGAAGATTCGAATTAAGACCGACTCCCGTTTGGTAGTCGGACAAGTCACCGGAACCTCCGAGGCGAGGAATGAAAGACTCAGTCAATACAAGAAAGTCACTAAGGGACTCCTAGTGGAGTTTGACGCTTATGAATTGGAACATGTGCCTCGTGCAGAAAACGTTGAAGCGGACATCTTATCTAAGATGGCTCTGGGGGGAATACCGGACCATCTTCTGAGGATCTATCAGACCGAGCGAGTCCATCAAGCCAGTATCGATCCCAAACCCGCCCGGGAGATCGCTTGTGTTACTGAACAGATAGATCCGAAAACACACCCTGAAATATTCTGGATGGAGGAAATCAAGAGGTACAAGGAAAGGGGAGATCTTCCCGATGACCCGGCCGAGGCGGCTAAGATCCAAAGACGATCGCCGACTTACGTGCTGGTGAATGGGCATATGTATAAGAAATCGTTCGGATGACCGCTTCTAAGCTGCCTCCTACCTTTCGAGGCCAACTAGGTCATGGAAGAAGCGCATCGAGGAATCTGTGCAGCCCATCAAGGGGCTCATACTCTGGCACGCAAGTTAGTGTTACATGGGTATTATAGGCCGACGATGGTCAAAGATTGTATCGATCGAGTGGCAAAGTGTGCGGTGTTTCAATCTTTCGCACGAACGGACACTCGGCCAACCTCTTTCTATACCCCGATCACAGTTGCTATCCCATTCGCTAAATGGGGGTTCGGAATTGTGGGTCCGTTGCCTCAAACACCCGGACGACTTCGTTTCTGTGTAGTAGCGGTAGATTACTTTACCAAATGGGTAGAAGCCGAGCCCCTGGCAACTATTACCGAGTTCCAGTGCCGGAAGTTCCTTTGGAAAAAAGTCATTTGTCATTTTGGGCTTCCTGAGCATTAGGTTAGTGACAATGGACGACAGTTCGACTGCCAGCCCTTCTCGGATTTTTGTCAGCAATACGGGATCTGTCACACGAAAGCCTTCGTGTCCTACCCCCAAGACAATGGACAAGTGGAAAACGTTAATCGAACCATCGTGGATGGAATTCGAAGAAAATTAAGTGATTTGGGAGGAGTCTGGGTCGATGAGTTGGACCGAGTTTTATGGGCTTCCCGGACGACTCCGCGTCGGGCCGCCGGAGAAACCCCGTTCTCCCTAACCTATGGGTTCGAAGCCAAGATACCCGCTGAAATCACTACACCCACTCACCGAGTGCTTCAGTATGATGATGATGAGAATGAGGTGAGTTTGCAAATAGAAAAGAATTTTCTAGAAGAAAGGAGGGATGCGGCTTATGGACGAATGGCTGAGTATCAGCAATCGGTGAAGCGCTACTATGATAAGCGGATGAAAGAAAAACAGTTTCAAGAGGGAGATTTGGTCTTGAGAGATAGAAAGGCTAGCCAGCCCAACCAAGGAGAAAAATTCGCAATCAAATGGAAAGGTCCTTATCGGATCCGAGAGGTAGTTCGCCCTAGGACTTACCGATTAGAAACCATGGAGGGGCGAGAGATAGAACGAAACTGGAATGCGGTCCATCTGAAGAAATTTTTCCAGTAAAAGGTTATGCTTTAGAAGAATGTAATGAAAGTTTCTTAAGATTAATGAAGTATTGAGTTTTTTCGCAAAAGAAGCCTTGCAGTCTACCTGTTTCAATGGATGAGCTAGGTTGAGATAACCTAAGTCAAAGTGATCCATGATCACTTCTGGACGAGTGAGTTTGGCAGTCCGCCTGCCTCAATGAGCTAGGTTGAGATAACTTAAGTCCAAGTGATCCATGATCACTTTTGGACGAGTGAGTTTGGCAGTTTGCCTGCTTCGATGAGTTGGGTTGAGATAACCTAAGTCCAAGTGATCCATGATCACCTCTGGACGAGTGAGTTCGATAGTCTACCTGCCTCAATGAGTTGGGTTGAGATAACTTAAGTCCAAAGTGATCCATGATCACCTCTGGACGCGTGAGTTTGGCAATCTACCTGCTTCAATGAGCTAGGTTGAGATAACCTAAGGGTGTGTTTGGAAAGCAGGAAAATGACTTCTGGAAAATGTTTTCTGGAAAATGAGTCATTTTCCGGAAAATAGTTTGATTTCCTGTGTTTGGTTGCATTCTGGAAAACTGTGTTTGTGTGTTTGGTTCATTTTCCGGAAAATGAATAGAAATGTATATTTTTTATTATTTTATTTAAAATATAAATATATATAAATCAATAATATTTATTATAAACAAATAAATACATAATAAATAACAATAATAATAATTAAAAAAAAAAAGAAAGAGGTGCCGGTTTCCGGCTGAAACCAGAGCAGATCTGCTCTGGTTTCAGCCGGAAACCAGAGCAAGAGATTTGCTCTGGTTTCCGGCGAAACCAGAGC
>CM008337.1:33613971-33625301 GCA_002525835.2 Ipomoea batatas | reverse complement strand
AATTCAATTGTATATCTTCTTTTCTTTGGCATTTTTCTCTCTGGCATTATTTGTGGCTATTGGAGTTCCTTTGTTTGTTTGTTTGTTTTGTTTTGTTTTTAATATAGTTAATTGGGTACACAATGTGCTTCAATTTAAGGTTAGGTAAAATCAGAATTGGTGTGAAAAAGAAGGAAAAACAATCTTAGTGAAATGAGTGTCTAGATTTACACTAACCTTTATTTGCAGGTCATAAAGGAATTGAAATGGAGCTGTTGGAAATTATGGAGGAACTGTTCTTGGAGCTGGAAATCAGCAGTGAAAGGAGCCAGTTTCAATTTTAATTGCTTGATTTTTTGTATTGTGCTGGCTGTTTAGTTGTTACTTTTCTTGATTTGTGGTTTTTTTTTTGGGGTCAAAAACAGGTGTTTATCAGGTGAGCATTGATGATGAGCAGCAGAAAGTGAGTGTTGCAGGGAGTGTTGAGGCTCCCACACTGATCAAGAAACTGGTTAGGGCTGGGAAACATGCTGAGCTATGGGGTAGCCAAAAGGGTACCCAAAACCAGAAGCAAAAACCAAGCAGTGGGAATGATTCCAAGAACAATAGCAACCAAAACCAAAACAGTGCCCAAAAGCAGCAGAAACTGATGAAGGATCTTGAGGCTCTGAAGAGCCAGCAGGGCAACAAGTTCCCATTTTTGCAAGAATTGGAGTATGAGATGGGGGAGGATGAGGAAGAGGAATTCGAGTGTGGCGAGGAGGAGTTTCGGTTTTTGAATAGTAAATTTGCCCAGCAGCAACAGCAGTTGGCTTTGCTTAGGCAACAAACAGCTGAGGTTAATAATGCTAAGAATCTTGTAGCAGGTGCTAATGGGGGTGTGAGATTGAACAATGGGAATTGTGGGAATAAGAAGAGTGGAATCTCAATCCCAAATCAGAATGTGGGTATGAAGGGGAGACCTATTTTACATCAGAAAAGTGAGTGTTGCAGTGGAGGGGGGGATGAATTGTGGGATTGATGAGAAAACAATGGCTGCTTTGAGGATGAATCTTGGTGGGGAGGGGGGGGGGAAGATTGGAGGAAATGACATAAATGCCATGATGAATCTTGCTGGCTTCCATGGGAACAATGGGGGTAATAATGTCAATCCTACTGTCCTCTTACCACAACAAGGAAACAATACCAATCCTAATCCTAATCCCACTTCAGGATTTCACCACCACCTACTCCAACCAAACCAAACCAATCTGATCCAAGGGCAAAATGGTAATTTCCCACCTTAGCCCACCACAACCTGATTGAATGGCTATCCTCTCCACCACACTCAAGCATCTGTGATGATGAACATGCAGAACAGGCATGCTGCTATGCGGCAAGCTCAGATGATGTAAAATAGGTCTCCTTTCATCCCCCCCTCCACTGGCTACTATCACTACAACAACTATGGTCAAAGTCCAGTCCCCCCATACCCCACCTATGTTGACTACCCCTCCACTGCTGACCACTCTGCCACCCACATGTTCAGTGATGAGAACCCAAGCAGCTGCTCAGTTATGTAATAGCATATATACCCTTTTAACTTGTGGGAATTTGTGGAAAAACAAAACTAAGTTTGGGATTATATTAGGTTGCTGCTTTAGTTTCTTGGAATGTTTTGTACCGTTGTGGGAATGGAAGTGCATGGTCTTGAAAGAGAGGGGTCTTTTAGTGTGACACTCTCTATTGTAGTTTAATGTTTTTTGTGTGTAATTTCAGTTGCTAACATAGTTGTAATTGTTCTCCCCCCACTATTGGCCTCTGTTTTTGTGACATTTAGGATCAAAAGCTCATCACTAAGCTAAAAACTAACTATATTTATTGGCAAAGACAACTTTATTTTTATCTACATAACAGCTAGACTTAGCCCTTTAGACTTCCGGTTAACAATATCCTAGCTACCTGGTACTAGACTTGATTCTTCATGCTTCTGTCTACGACTACTTTAACTTTATTTTCTTGCACTTGCATAACAGTTAAACGTTACATTTTCAAAAAGTATGATACTAGACTTGACCTTTCAAATTTCTGTCCAATTATTTCTTAATCCAATTATTTCTTAATCATGATATTGGTCTTGACCCTTCTTGCTTTGTCTAACTACCACTTACGAAAAGTATGATACTAGACTGACTCTTCAAATCTCTGTTCAATAATTTCTTAATCACGATATTGGACTTGACTCTTTGTGTTTTTGTTCAACACCACTCACGAAAAGTCTGATACTATACTTGGCCCTTCAAATCTCTTTCCAATAATTTCTTAATCACGATATTGGACTTGACCGTTTGTGCTTCTATCCAACACCCCTTACGAAAAGTATGATACTAGAGTAGGGCTTTTAAATGTCTGTCCAATAATTTCTTAATCTCAATATTGGACTTGACCTTCATGCTTCTGTCCAACGCTACTTACAAAAACTCCCCACTTAAATAGTACACTAATCAAAGTAAGCTTTTTCCAAATTTTTCTGCAATTTTTTGGTTTGGTGGTGGACTGGTGGTGCAAGACTGCAAGAAAGCACCCAAGATTCCAAGTCAACTTTAATGGAGATGGACCCAAGGTTTGAAAAGAAGGTGAGCAACTATGTACCAATTAAGAAATAAAATAAAATAGAATGGCTGGTGACCTGGTTCATACTTCAGTGGTGAGAACTATTGCTTGGTATGAGTGTTACTAAGGCCCTCGAGGGGTAAAATACATGGCTCTGTACCTCGGGGTTGATGCTTGTAGGATGTGTTACTTCTATTATGAAAGTAGCCTTGAGATGCTGTGAAGATGCGAAAGGATGAGCATGAAAGATGTTTTGGTTGCACTTAAGAAGATCAAACTTCAGTTTCTTGGTAGGAATGCATTAGTTTAAACATTGAAAATAACCATATTTCATTATGGCATTGCTTGTTAAAAACATAAAGATAGAAGATATTAGAGTTTTTCCATTACTTAATGTCTTGAATATATTATTGTTACACTAAATTTTGTGTGGGATCATCTCACCATGAAACAGTTCTATTTTTAGTAAAAATATAATTTTGTTATGAACGCATATAAAATTTTTAAAATTTAACTAAACAATATTGCAGGGCTTAAGCGAGACCATCTCACACAAGATTTATTATTAATTATTATTATTATTATTATTATTATTATTATTATTATTATTATTATTTTGAGGGGTTGGGATTGAAGTTGTTATCAATCATCGACTAATGCATTTAATTAAATTATGATTTTTTTTGTTTGCACCCACTAAACTGTTTTAAACAGTGATAAAACTACAATGTATGAGTATTATATATATATATATATATATATATATATACACACTATATTGACTAACTAATATAGTAATATTATTGCAGGTCTTAAATGAAACGGTCTCACAAAAGACTTATTATTATTATTATTATTATTATTATTATTATGCAATAGTTATACTATGGATCCGTGTCCAACTTACAAGGTGAACACGTGTCTATTTACATACTGAATGCACAATTTAAATTGTGAATGTTCAATATGTAAGTTGTGAACATTCGGTATATAAATTGTGAACACTTAGTGGGTAAATTGTATATTTTGGACCTGAGTTCAGGTGAACCTGGATCTACGGAATAATTTGCCATTATTTTGAGGGGTTGGGATTGAAGTTGTTATCAATCATAGATTGATGCATTTAATTAAACTATGATTTTTTTTTGTTTGGACCCACTAAAATGTTTTAAACAATGATAAAACTAAAATGTATGAGTATTATATATATATATATTAATTCATATCAGATAACAATGGATTAGTTATGTCGGCCCAAATATGTGACCTTTCTGGCTTTCTCTACTGGAAAGCCCAATCTTTTGTTTAAGCTTATCAAAATTCTCCACAGCGCACAGAGGCCGATGCTGAGTCTGAGTTAAAGAATGCCGACGAAGATGACGCTAATGGCTACCTCGCTCACACATCTCCGCCCTCTAACCTGCGCCGCCCTCTATTCTTCGAGGCTGGCCCCACAGCCGCCGGACCTCATCAAATGGGTGAAGAGAGAAGGTGGGTTCGTGCACCCGTCGGTGAAGATCGCAATCTCAGAGCCCTATGGCCTCGGCGTGGTTGCTTCTGATGATATCCCCAAAGGGTCTGACCTCATTGCCCTCCCGGAGCACCTCCCGCTGCAATTTGGTCCGGTTGGAGCTGATTCTCCCATGGCTAAACTGGCTCAACAAGTCCCTGGTATCTTTTTCTTTCATTTCATTTATTTTTTTGAAGTTCCATTTTGTTTTTTTATATGTAATTGTGTGTCAGTAATATCAATTTTTAGTTTTGATGTTGAATTGTATATTTACTAAAAGAAAAAGGAGACATTCTTCTGTGTGCTGTAGTGTATGAATGGATAGAGAAATTTATATAATGTAAGATAGATGGTATAAAAGAAATAGAATATATGCACTAGCTAATTGATTGGATTCAGTCTTTAGTGTGGTTTGGTATGTGTATTACGGCCCAATTGAATAACTTTTTTTTTTTTTTTTTAGTATTACTGACTCAGTGACACTGTTACACTGTAGTATGTGTTCATAGCTACTTTCAAAACCTACTTACTGAACCCATGACCTCCCATTTGGAAGAGCCACTCCGTGCCGCTAGACCACAAGGTCATTGGCATAGGGTATCCAAGCTTTTTTGGTCCACTTTGAGTTAACCTGGTTGTTCGGGGTAACTTTGGCCTAATATTAGATTATACTCTGTAACATGGTATTAGGAGCTTGTTTGGTCCACTTTGAGTTCACCTAGTTGTTCGTGGTAAGTAACCTTAGCCGATTATATGATATCAAAGCTTGTTTGGTCCACTTTGAGTTTACCCGATTGTCCGTGGTAAGTAACCTTAGCCTAATATTAGATTATAACGGTCAGTCTTCATAAAATCATTCCTTTAGTGACTTAGTGTCAGTATTGTGTTGTTTGGCATCATCACTTTCTTACTCTTTTTATGGGATTGGAAACCTGTTTGTTATTTGTTAGTACATAGGTTATAATTTTTGAGTATAGGTTGGTAACTGAGTTCTTCACAAATAGGCTTTTGAGTTTTGAATATAAGAAGTAAAGCATTTGGCAGAGGAGCTATGGGCTATGAAATTGGGTTTGAAGCTTCTGCAAGAAAGATCAAGAAAAGGTTCTTTTTGGTGGCCATACATCAGCAATCTTCCGGAAAAATATAGTGTTCCTATTTTCTTTCCTGGAGAAGATATAAAGAACCTGCAATATGCCCCGCTTCTTTATCAGGTACTTTCCCGACTTCTAGTGTCAAATAGGTTACTGAACTTATCGCTTTTGTGCAATTGGGTCACTGAACTTAAAAAATGTGCAATCCGATCATCGAACAAGCAAAATATGTGCAAATCTTATTTCTAGGTTGTTTGAGCAAACCAAACAATGGAATTGAAATTCCATTCCTTCTTTTTTCGTGAGCCGAACAGGCTGCTAGACTCATTTATGCATGTTAGGCCTAAAGATAAGATGAACAGTTTCTACTTGCTCTTATGCTTGGTACTTGGCTAATAATATTTTAGTATAATCCAATGCTCCTTCGTGTTTGGTTTGTGGTACTTGATATTTTTGACTCGTGATTGTGCGGAAATTTTAATTGCACCAGGTAAACAAGAGATGTCGGTTTCTTCTGGAATTTGAGAAAATAGTAGTACATGAACTCAGTAACGTAAAACGCGATAATCATCCTTTCGAAGGCCAAGGCGTGGATTCATCAGCACTTGGATGGGCAATGTCAGCTGTTTCATCTCGTGCATTCCGCTTGTATGGTGGCAAACGNGATCTTCTCCATCTCTTGCCGGATCTTCCTCACCTGGCTGTGAACCGGAACTCCTCCACCGCCGGAGAAGCTCTCCTCCTCTTCCTGCTGCAAATTGCTTCTCTTCTGCTCCATTATCTCTGCTCTTCGCTTTGAGAGAATTGAATTCAATCGAAATCGAAATCGAAATCAAATCAAATCGAATCTCACCTTCCAAACCTAACGCCTAACGTCTCTTATTGGAAGATTTTGGGTGTGTTGGGAGTTCTATACGTGGGGAGAAGTATTTATATTTGAATGGGAATGGTGAAAGAGACGGTTTGTTGATAAATCATGATTACAGGGATGACTTCTAGTTTTAGGGACTGTTTGGCTTATGGATTTCAAACTTAATAATAATTTAATATACAGAGTTTGAAACGTTGGCCTAACTCTAACCAAAGTTTTTACTTTATCACTTTGTATTATGTGGACAGTTATTCCATCTCGCAAGGTGGACTCGTCAGGCCGTCATAATTTACATATTGAATGTTCACAGTTTGAATTGTGAACATTCAGTATGTAAATTGTTTATTTTATACTCGAATTCATCTCGCAAGGTCGATCCGGTCCACATAATAATTTGCCATATGTATAACAAATATATATGAAAAACAATTTTAAGTTGAATTGAATATGTTTTTTTTTGGGATAAGTGTACCAATCTACACAACTACACAAGTAAACCTGTGTGCGTATCTTTTATGTGTGGTTTGCAAGCTATTATATGGGGGTGAGATTTATTTAGTACACAGTACTATTGAATAATAGATGCATATTTTTCTCTTAAAAAAAAAGGGCCAAACGTGCCTTAAAGTTGAGCTGCTAGAGCTTTGGTCTTTGTTTATTGATTATGTTAAAAATTAATTTAACATGGCACTTAATGGGTCCTATCCAGAAATATTCAAAAACCCTGTTACCAAAATATCCCTCAAAGCAAATGAATTTTGCTGAACTGACCTTTGAGATGGGACACTTTTTTGTAGTTTTATGCAGCAATTTAAATCCTATTGATAAACATTTAATTCATTAAAAATATTTTAAAAGACAAGACAATTTCATCAAATATGACCATCAACACCAAGAAGATATCCTCGTTTGATCATAAAATGCCCAAAATATCATCCATCAAGATCTGAATAGTCATGTGAACACATGTATAACCTGATTTAAAAGCGACATATAAATACTCTCAGTAAATAAAATATTTTATTCGTCGAAAGACTGTAACTGTCATAGCTTCTTCTTTTTTTTTTTTTTTTTCTATAACTTCTAATCTTGGATGATCAAAACGACTAATCATGAATATAATTGAAAGGTCATAAACATAATTTTCTTGCTATTTTGTATAGATTCTTGTGATACATAGTTGACCAATGTGAGAAAGTTGAGGGTTATGTGGCATGAAGCAATTGGAGTTGTGGGTTAGTGTGGAGACTAGAAAGCAGATTTTCTCTTGGATGGAATTTGATTTGCAATTTATTATTGACCCTTTGAGGGGTTCAAAGAGTATGTAGCAATTGTCATGAGGAAACTGAATGGATAGTTACCCCATTCTACACTACTAGAGGCTTCCTTAACTTGACCAATCTCTTGTCCATAGAGGAAAATAATGCATGGTTTACTTGTCCAAATTCTATTGCTCCAACCCTAAAAATCAATGGTCTCACTTTCAATAGTTCTTTCCATAATTGATTCAATTTTGTTTTTATATAATCTTTAGAGTAATATTATAGACATATATTAGCATCTTTAGTTTGTGGAATAAAGTTATGATCGAGACAAAATAATATTTATAGAAAGAGGTTATTTCGCTGTAACTTTTCATATAATTTGACAAACTTAATTAGGACTAAAGAATGTATATATTTATGTTGACTTATTGACATATTCACATTGCTTAGACTTGGACAAGATGTGAAGTCCATAAGCTGCAATTACTACACACGTAGGAAGTCCATAAGTCACACTGCACACGTTTTCGGAGTTTCCCAACTTAATGTAATGTAACAAGTAGCTAGGATTCCCGGTGGAACAACATTCTCAATTTATGTGAATCAGTTATGAGCTACTTAAGTTCATTTAACTCTTTATAATCATTTGATGACTATAATTATAAGACGGGATTCACCTAGAACACTCAAAATACCACACTTTCAAGTAGTTATTGTAGGCTTAGTCGTAAATCAAAGTTAATGTAAGGTAAATGTTGGAAAACAATTGTGGAGTACATGACCAACTCCAACATATCTTATGATCCATTTTAGGTTTCTAACTTATTCTTCGCGTTTATGTTTTACTTTCAAACTTCATAAAATATGTCCAGATTTGGTCAGAGGAACTGCTTCAATAATTCTTCAACAGGTAGAACTTGAGTACTTGACCCTTTGTTGACCTTTGACCAATTCCATGCCTTGCATAGCTTGGCATTCCTTAGTCCTTACCCCTTAGCTTCCTATTTATTTATTTATTTAGTTTTTTCTTCCGAAAAGGTTGAATCCTAATCCTAATGGACCCCACGCTCCGACCCGACAGAACATTTGAGAGGATGTAAATCATGATAACTCAACTGACTTTTGTTTACTTCGCATAAGGAGCCTCCTCGTTTTGAGAGGTTACACTCAAACTGCAGCCGGTGAGACTCGATCCCTGATATTTCTTCCCAAACTTCATCCATGTGACCAATTGAGATGCCCATGCGGTCTTATTTATTTAGTTTTGCTTGACGGAATGACATACACATGAAGATACGTATTCAAACTGCAAATCTTTTGACCTATATATTACCATTTTCACATTGCTTTGATATAGGGAAAAATGTGAAGCCCGTGAGCAGCATTTGCTACAATCTTTAATTTGAACAAATATTTCCTCTTGTTCACATGGAAGATATCACCTAAAATCACATGGAAGATATCACCAAACATTATAATAGGAGTTTATAAAAAATGTCTAAGGTATATGTTTGTGTAGGATTGTGATTGAGTATTGATCTGAAACTTTGCCCAGAGTATATATGGTATTAAGATTATAAGTCTCTCAAAAAATGCCCACTCGTACTTTCTCAATTTATCGAAGCATAAATAGTCAAAATATTGCATCTATTAAGACTCAAACTCATGACATCTCATTCGAAAAAGTATTGTGTCATTAGAACACAAGGTCGTTTGCTCCACTCGTCTACAAATGTGATCCCAGTGTAAGGTGTAATTAAACAAAATGCTTGCTTTAAAATTTTAAGCTTATGGCAATTTGGAAAATTAGCGAAGAAAGGAGGCCAAAGAATTAAGATAGTGAAAAGAAAAATAAAAAAATCATGAGTGATAGATGACGTGGCTCTAACGAACGGGTATGCTCAGATGGCACGTTAGGCGGTTAAGTTTGTTGGCGGTCGGACGCCGGCTGCTTCAGAATGAAGGATGTGGGTGCTTGCCACGTGGCACTGTTCAACTAACCTGTGCCGCTTTAATTGGTCTGGGTAGTTGACCAGTGGCCATAACCCCCATTAACATCCAATTGCTTCTTCGCTAGGACGTATAAAAATTTTAAAAATATATAAATAAATAAATTAGAAACAAATTTTTTTAAAAGTAAGAAAAAAAAACATCATTTTTCTATTATTTTTAATACGTATAAATATTAATTATCATCCAAACATTCTCGGATAATTACACGAATAATCCGAATGATTTGTGTAATTATCCGAGAATGTTTGGATGATAATTAATATTTATACGTATTAAAAATAATAGAAAAATGATGTTTTTTTTTCTTACTTTTAAAAAAATTTGTTTCTAATTACACGAATAATCCGAATGATTGGAGCCAAGTACCTTGTGGTCTGATGGCATCACTGTTACCATTCCAAATGGAAGGTCTCAGGTTCGAGTCCCATCCCAATCAAGGATGTTGGCATTATCATGTTGTTTGAGCAGATACTATGTATAGGTTAGATTGTAGTACTCAAAAAAAAAAATCCGAATGATTGGAACAGTGACAAAAGTCCAGAAGCAATGACAGATAAAAACAGCTTTTTGTCTCTATCTTGTAACAATCATTTTTATAAGTGTTGTCACACAGTACACTTGTATGGTCATGTTTCAAGATTTTATCGAATTGGATGGATTGCCACCCCAATATATCTTTCAATATAATATTGCACAAAAAATCAACACCATATCGATAAAAATTATCAACTTGTTAGGTTTGATAACTGGGGCAGATATTTGTAATAATAATAATAATAATATATTTATTCAATTTATGTGTTTGATTCGATTAACGAAGTTTGATTGAAGTTATTTACAATTTAATTTTTTCATAGTGTTAAGTTTAATGTTAGTGTATAAAATTTATATATTTAGAAACTGCATTAAAAATATTGTTAAACACAAAAAATTAAAATTAAAATTAAAATTACAACTTAGAACCATGTGACCATTTTAAAATGGAGGAACAAATTAAATTCAATTTTTATTGTAAAATTTTTAACTTTTTGTATTGAATCTATTGATCATATCATAACAATCCTTAATAATTATAGAAATATATTCCATTTGGACTATATTTTAGATTTCCTAGTGGAGTCGCAAACGCCCCTAGTCTCTATATGCAAAACTTGAGGCCCAATTCTAATGGCCTACAATTTTTAGTTGCATACAGATTTTTCAGCTGAGTAGGCCTAAGATCCAAATAGGATATATAATAACAATTTTACATACAACTTATTAAATAATGAAGAGATTTTTTGCAATTCCGGTCCGTATTAGTGTTGACCATATTCAATATTATACCATTAGATATATTATTGATGGTTTTGTTAGAACCGGGGTAAGAAAATAATAATATTATTAGCTCGGGGCTCTAAGTCCGAAAGAATACATATAAAACTCGAGATACTAGTCCTAAACGCCAAACAGTGGCTCAAATAATAAATGACTAATACAAGCTATAGCCCTAATAATAAAATAGAAATAACCATGTTACTGCTAGGAATCAAGCCAGGGTAGGAGGATACTCAAGCCAATGGACCAAAAGGTGTTTGGTGATCCAAGGGAAGGCTTTTAAGGGGAGGGAAGACACCATATTTATGTTGTTGAAGGACTCACGGATGATTGAAAAATGGATGGCGTCGGACAATCTTCATTCATTCTTGGTCACACGCGTATCCGATCCCCTACTACTTTGTTTTTAGCGTACTCACATGCATAAGTGGAGTTTCCTACCCTTTAGTACATAAGATCTTGAGTAGTTTGGTCATTTAGAATGTGTGTTGTTATGCTTGAGGTTGTGGGTTTAAACCCATAGCAGTACATTTTATATTTGCTTCATACTTCCTTCTTTCCTTAGCCCAATAGATTTCCATTACTCGACTTTCCCAATAAAATGGGCCCCGGGGTCCCATGGCCTCATCACAAATCCCTCACTTCTTTGGTTGTCTTTGACGAGCAAAGAAAGTACGTATAGACACTATCGA
>CM008337.1:33563884-33586358 GCA_002525835.2 Ipomoea batatas | reverse complement strand
ACTCTCATGGTGTTGTTATATATAAGTGTTTGTGTGTGTTCATATATCACGTGGCTGCCTGTACTTAGGCTAAAGCCTGAAGGTATAGAGCAGAAGCTGGTGTACCTAGCCCTAACTTTGGACTAGGTTACTGATAGAGAATCAATTAAGGTGCAGTGACACTGTTGCTTATTTGTGTTTGGTGGCAAATTTTTGGGTACATTTGAGATAATTGAGAATTGAATTAAGATCTACCTAATGTACCTAATATCACTAGAGAATATGACTTCTATATCACAAGGTTCTTTTGCATGGTAATGTGAAAAATTCTACCTCTGGCCTGCTACACAGATCAGTCAAGATCAAGCACTTACGACGACTATACCAGCACATTTTGATGGTAAAATGTGAAACTTGGCCCTCTAGGCTTATGCACGCACCCATGACCTATTTAGTCCGCTCCTAAAAATTTGATTTGTAGGTATTTTGCTATTTACTTGTAGTGATTAATTGTCTGATCAACCTTACCATTGCACTGAAAGGTATACATAGTAGTTAATGCATAATTTTTTTTTATTTCTTTATAAATGCATAACACCCGACGTTATATTTAGATGGTAAAATGCTGGATTCAGTCATCCAAACATTTGCCAGGATCAATCAACATAAATGTGATAAGGGAGTAGGAACCCAATAACTTTGCATAAGAATGCTAGCTTAATTTTCATTTTTCAGCAACACATCAGATTAAAACAAGTTGATTTAAGGGTAGGGTTAGCCGTTAGCATAGGTACATCTTGGGAATTAAAGATCAGAACTTTGTTCCCAATTTAAGGATTCTAAACAGCTTTTACTACATGTGCAAACCAGAAAGCTAGAATGTCTGAAAGTGATGGAATATGCAACTGAAGATAAGACCTTTTTGATCACCAATTGTCTGTACATTTTATTCTCTTCGGCTCATTCAACCCAGAAATCTGACCAGGTTCATGCTATTCCCTTTATTTTACCCAATATTTATTATCTCCTCTTTTTTTTTAATGGTAACTAGTAACTAGGACAATACATTGTAAGACATCACTCATTATATATGTTCGCCAGCTCAACATAGTACAGAATAAAGCATAAGGGCATTTATAATGTATGGGGATGTCAATCTTAGCTCGAAATCGATGAACTAACTTGATAAGTTCAAAAAACTTTAGGGTTAAGGCCAATAAATTTTAGCTGGATAAAAAAAATCCGATAAGACCGATGGCCTGTACTGGTTAGCTCGAAATTTAGTGTGCTAGTTCAATAGCCTAAGCCACCATAGGCTACTCTTTGTTTCACAAGTAATGTGGAACAAAACAAATAGGCCTCTGAAATGGGGAATTTATATGTAAGCTAAGTTTCAGTAATTTTTATTAAATTTATAAATAAAATTTTAATCAATTTATTGCAAAATAAAATGGGAATAAAGTCAAATAGGCCTCTGAACTTTACTCAAACTGTTAATTTAGACCCTTAAACTTTCAAAAGTTACAATTAAACCCATAAACATGTTATTTGGAAGCATTGAAGCCCAGAAACCAGTTGGTAACCTATAATTATAGGTTACCTAGGGTTCTGGCGACCCTTTCAACATTTTCCGGCTATAATTATCGACGACCAGACGATCGCCAGTCGCGTTTAGAAGAGGCAACCATTGGTCGCCTTCTCTGGCAGACCAGTTGGTTGCTTCCTTCAGACGCGAAAATGATTTTCAAGGTTTCTTATTTGTAATCTTTAATTTAATGCTCAACTTTGAATATTATGTATATAGTGTGGCTAAACATTTGGAAACAAATTTAAAGCACCATGCTATAGCTGTTTTAATTGTTATTAATATGTCCTTTATTTTATTTAATTAAACATTTGAGAACAATATTTACAAAATCTTTAATTCAAAGACCAATTACTCTCTCGGATCCATCCAAAATATGATGGACCTAGCTTCTTTGTTGACGGTTTTAACTTACTTTTGTTTAGCTCCACTTCACACTAACCCCAAACATTATAAGAGCCCTTTCTAGGAACTATATTTTAACAATATACTGTGATTTAATACCTGGCAAACATTCGCAAATTACACCTCCCAATGATCTTGGCAAAGTTCAATGCACCTAATATTACAAGAGTCCTCGCCATGAATAATATATTAATTAATCATATACTATGAGTTGATACTTGTTAAACATCTTAGTAGATGAAAGACTGTGTTTGGAGTAATATCTAATGAGTACTCGGGGTCAAATCCCGCAAGGGATGGACACAGGGCTAGTGCAAAAACTCAAAACACTGCACCACCGCTTTATCTCATCTCGCAAGTCTCTAGGGCACGTGAAGGACCCTTAAGTTTAGGGTTCAATTATACTTGTTAGAGTACAATTAATAAGAGTCCAATTAATGTGGCCCAAATTAAATGAGAAAACCAGTGTTTTGTGTTCACAAGGAACTACATACTGCAGTACAGTTCGATCTTGCATCATTGTCCACAATCTGCCTTCCAGTAATTCACTAAAAACTCAAGTGAAAAGTGATACTAAACTATTATTCATTTGATATATATTATGCTCAACAACCGAGATGAGTTTTGCACAAAGTTATCATTACAAATCACACAGAGAAACCCCTCATACCCTGGAAGTCTGCACTGCTGATTTGAATGCTGATGACAATAAGGCCTGTTACAAAAACTACATTTGGGAAGCCTAAGCCAACACCCCAAACACAAATCATCCGCACAAGCCGCCTCACATTGCTCATCTTCTTCACCCACCATACACACCCCACATTCCTCACACCTTCGAATGCAGATTATGCATCCCCTGCAAATGCAAGACTCTCTGGGGCAGTCGAAAACTGCCCGAATTTCCCCGCATTTCGGGCATTCGTCTATGTCGATGAAGGGATCATCTTCTTCGAGTCTGATTGCTGAAATGTATCTGCGCTTGTGGTAGAAGTTCTTGGGGTTTTGGTGGTGGTGATGGTTTTGGGGTTTTCCCAGAAGATTGCAGAGGGTTTGGAGGTGTTCTTTGGTTATGTTGTAGATGCCACTGATCTTTAGGGTTTTTAATGTGTGGTGGTTAGTGTTTGTGAGGAGCTGCACTGCCTTGATGACTCCCTCGGGTGTTATCCCGGTGCACCCTGGTATGTATAGCTGCAAATAAAGAGAGATTTTTAATTTAAATAAAGGCTGTTGGATGTCAAGAAAATGTCATTTTTTACTTCTAATGGTCACTGGCTGTAAAGTGACATAATTAATGGTGTGCAGCCAGCCAAGTTTGTTAGGCTGTTTATAGTTTATAGTTTATTTGCCCACAACTCTAGTTTACATCGTGGTATAGTTGAAAAAATCACTATGCGCTCCTCGGGCGCTCGGCGGCGCTTAGCGACTAGGGCGTCTAGGCAGCGATTACTCGGCCCCTAGGCACCCGTATATTTTTTATTTTTTAAAAATTTGTTAAAATTTTTTAAGACTTTATAATTATAAACTATTTAATATTTTAATAGTTAATACTAAAATGTTAAATATTAACCTAAAAAAAAATCTAGAGTAGTTTTGAAAAATTTAGGGATATTTCGCTCAAAACCATAAATACCCTATTTAATAAAAAAGAAAACAATAGCTAATCGACTGACTAAACAACCTAGTCAGCCACCTAACCAGCCAGCCACCTAGGCAATCGATTATAGTGATATGTTAGATGCCGGCCAGCGCCTAGCGCCTAATCGGTACCTAGACTAAATTTTTGTAACATGGCCTCGTGGTGATCCTTTGTTGGTTAGAATTACAAGATACAGTTTAGCCAAGTGTTTGCTGAAACGACGGAATGAAGCTCAACTAATTTTCTCCAAAATGTACAATAAAAGAAAATAATACAAGAAGAGACTCAAAAAAAAAAAAAAAAAAAAAAAAAAAAAAAAACAAAAAGAAATTTCCACCAACCATTCCTTATCTCTCTTCCAAAAACATAACTAGCTTGTGAATTCTATAAACTCAAACGTCCTATACTCATATTAGTTGGAAAGAAGTTAATTCCATATTTAATCTTAAACTATAGCAATAACTTGGATGATAATTCTAAATTTAATCTTCCGTTATAACTTTATATCATTCGCAATTGAGGCAAAACAAGAATTCGATAAAACCGAGAATGAAGTGAAAGCAATTTATGGTACATACCTTGCTAATACGAGGATTTTTCTGTATGACTCGTAGGAGCCCATCATCTGTAACCTTGAAGCAATTTAACAGTGCAAGAGTTGCAAGGCGGCCATCCGCCACGGCCGTGATCTTCATCAGAATATCATCGGAAATCCGCGAGTGCAACGGCGCCTCCACGGCGATATTAAGCCAGGGAAGGATGTCGCCTTTGACGGCGTCTCTCAGAGACCTGCAAACTTGACTCATGCACAAAAGTTCATACAAAGGAAGATAAGCCAAGACCAAGAACATGGCTTCTGGAGGTGGTCCAAATTGTTGTTCAGAAGTGCCTTCTTTTTGCTCCTCTTCACTCTCGTTTGCTGCACAACTCTTCACCATCATATCCTCTTGCTTTGCCTTTGATTAATTTGTTGGAATTGATAAGTTTGTGGGTTTTGTTTTATGGTTTTAGATGACCGGAATGGAGAGGAGGAGTTGATAGATTATGGTTGGAGGAAATTGAAGAGCAAGCTAAGTTATATATGGTGTGATAGAGATGGGAGGAACTAGGTAATAGTGTAATACTCAAACTTTGCCAACGCGAAATAAGTTGATTGAATCTGAATTAGTCTCATAGGAATATTGGGGGATCATATGAGAATAATGTCACATGTAAAAAGTGTGGATTAATCTCATTTATCCATTTGAGTTGATCAATGGCGGGAGAGTAAGAAAAAACACAATGACATTTTCATAATTACAAAGCTGCATTTGAAAACCGATGATGGTGCTGTTACGGCCCTAGATAGGACTATAACGGATAGGAAACCTTTCACGGCAAACTCAAATTTCACACTCCTAGTGTGAGGGCTCCAAGAAGAATAAGTAAAAGATAGATTAGAATAACAATATATTTCTCTGTATCCAATCCTCATATACAATATACCTATTTATCCTAAATTAAAGTACATATAATAATTAACCTACTAAAATTATATTAACTATACAAGGTAATGATTATACCTGATTTTCTCCTACTAATCTACATTCAATCATCTTCCCTTTCCTTTCAAGCTCTCCCCTAAAACAGTCACCAATTGATTCTTCCCTTATATGCGTATCAGGTGGATCCGTGGATAATTGCCTAATTGGTCATACAACAAGATCTATAATAGTGCACTCACGTGTATGAACTACTCCGTATTTGTTACCCACAAATACATTATATAGCGTTTCCATTATTATAGAAATGTCACCCTAATTTTTCCCATTTTGATGAGATTAATATATATGCACTTTTACTTGGGGCATTGTGTTGGGCATTGGCTATGTCAACTGAGTTTTGCCCTACTCGGTTCGAGACATAACGCTATAATTTACTATGAAAAGATGTGGTTAAATGGTTAATATTCACTTACTCATCACCTATTAACCATAATGCAATACATCCAAATTTTGTTATAATTAAGAAAATTTCATCAAGTTACGTTTTTCCTCTTTCCCTTATTTTTCAGCTATTAGATCTTCCAAATCTATGACTACCATTTGTCATTGGAACCATACCCTAAAGGCCTAAATAATAGAGAGATAGGAGAAAGAGGATGAAAGATGAGAATTTGTCTATTTGACCATATTTCATGACTTATCTACAACATGTCCACACATACAGAAAGAACAAGCATTAGGATTTCATAGTTGTCCTCACAAACTAAATCTCCAAACAAATTCATAGGACTGCTGAAACCATGGGGCAAAATATGTTCCAAGAACAATGGTGGTTTAATACAGCAAGCTATCTATCTAGGAACTCTCAAGTTAATTGATAAAATGTTTGCATTCCCAGAAATCACGTACTGTTCTTTCACCTTTGGATGATATACAATTCAAAAACACACCCAACACAAGTTTTCAAAAATTACAAGGGGTGTAGGATCGGAATTAGTACTTCTGTCAATGATTTAAGGGTTCTACAGCAGTCTTGAATAGAAGAATGTAGACCTTGTCGATCGAAAAGTACAAAAATCCCCCGTGGGAGTGTGTGACGTACGAACCGAAGCTCGTTCCCACGATGCAATGCCAAGCTGGACCAAAAGTCGAGTCAAATTCCTGTCAAGCCAACAACAAGTACGACTGTCATTGCCATGTTATGAAAATTAAAGCGGGTTGGGAATTGTCAAACAAAAAGCAAGGCCACTGAACTTGGCTATAACGCACATGGGTCAAACCATACTAAAAGACTGAATCTAATTAATTAGCTAGTCAAACTCATGACCTTATAAACCCATATATTCTCTCTTTTAACAAAGAACAATGGCTCGATATTAACAAGAAGTCAACAATAAATGAAGAGTATGTAAAGATATTTCACATTTACACGTGATGCACAGAGGACATGGGGATAGTAAAAGCAGGTAGACCTATACATCAGAAATGTACAAATAATTTTATTTTATTTGAATATACAGAAAGGTACATACAAATTGGGGCATATTACCCTTCATATAACAAAACCAGAGCTTCGAGAATCGAGATCTCATTAAATTTGTAACAGGTGGGATATAAGAAAAGAAGAAAGGACAGAAGTAAAAGAAGAAAATGAAACACAATACTGCCATCATGACATAGCTTTTGTGAAAGAAGTTGATAGATAAAAAGAACAATGTCTATAAAAAGAATTACTGTAAGAATATCATTATAGCTTTCTAGATTGCATTGTCGAAATTAAAGTTTATTTAGAGATAAAGACGAGTTAGCATCATTGCTCATGACAAGAATAGGTAGTGTTGAGGCTAAGAACTCGAAAATGGCGGGCCATATCATTCACTATGTGCATACTGCATCCTATGATCTTTAAATATCCTATCCTTAGTCTCTAAGACATCTATGGATGTCTCTATCTCTAGATGTAGTACCGCTTTTTTATTTCAATACAATGATACTATTCTGTGTTAAAAAAAAAAAAATCCCATTGTTATATACATTCTGGATTTGATAGGTCAAGTTTACCCGTTGAAGTTCAATATCTAAAATCTACCAAAAAGGTGAAATACAGAAAACAGATCTTTCAGTTCATTAACAAGGTACTAGGTATGTTGCCAAAACCTATAGTTTAAGTTACAAATAAACCTTCAATCACGAATGCACCATTTATAAAAACGCTACTATATTATCATTTTCGAGGGAAAAAGGAAATGAAATAGTAATAACTATAGACCTAGGTATAAAATTTGGGGGGCCAAGAACACAGATAGAGCAGCTGTGTCCTACGATGATCATATAAAATCAGTTTTAAAATATCAACAGTTGCAACATTTGAATTTATCCAACAGAAAGCATCAGCGGTGAACGGTCATTTGACAATGAAGAAAAGTAGACTAACTACCTAAGTTGCTGATATAGTCGATTCACAAATTGTCCAAACTACATACAATGTTGATTTTGTTGCTTTACAATATGTGCATTAAGTAAGTAATCTAGCTTAACTCCAGCAATGACCACTAGATAATATGAGACCCACAATCAACTAATCCTTTCAAGGAAAAAAGATTCAAGTATGAACGATAATCACCAAAAAACTTGTTTTCTAACTCAAATTCTTGTTTTGTGTGGTTCAACTGTAATAATCACCAAAAAAAATCTTTTTATACCCATTGATACCGTTATCCGCTAATCAATTTGCTAATCGCTAACAAGTGATTGCCAAACAAGGCCAATATGCTATTGTGTTTCACATTCAAGGTTATAACTCAAACAGAGAGCAGTTCATAACAAAAAACTGCTGCAAATTTATCTAACTGAGAAAACAAATAGTTCTGGTCAAATAGTTAAGAAATAGATAAGGCTGGCTTTGCTAAACAACTCTGACAACCAACATTCTTGGACCACAAATTATACTAAAAAATAGGTTTAACTAATACTGCAATTATACTAGACCTGTTTGTATCACACACTAAATCACACACAGAACCAAAAGGCAAGAAAGAAAGAGAGAAAGATTGAATCTTTCTTCCCAAAGGGTTGAATCCCCAACTCCAAAGCCCCCACCCCGACCTGGCAGAGCATCTATGAGGATGTAAATCACGGTAACTCAGCTAAACCTAGGCATTTGTTTACTACGCACAAACAGCCCCTCACTTTGAGAGGTCGCTCTCACAGCCTGACAGAGATGTAAATTATGGTAACTCAACTGAACAAACACTAAATATTTGCTTACTGCGCACAAGGAACAACACTTCACTTTGAGAGATTGCTCCCAATGCTGGTGAGTCTTTCTTCTCGAACCAATTTAGCTGCCTATGCGGGCAGAAAGATTGAATCTTTGTAAACAATGCAGGTGGATTCAAGGAACCCAGAAACCGATTCCAAGAAAAGGCAACAAAATGAGGGCAAAGATAATGAAAAGAATAGAGAGAAAGCAAGCAGAGAGAGGGACCTTCTTGAGGGCAAGAGCGAGGCGTTTGCTGTCAAGTTTCCCAGAAGGCATGGCGTCTAGATTTTCCTTGGCGCACCTAAACGCCCTGCTCTGAAGAGGCGGCGGCATGTCGGAAGCCCTGACCCGGACATTCTTGAAGCGCTGATCATGCTGATTCTGATCCACAGCCTTCTTCCTCACAATCAAGCTGTTCAAGAACTTGCTTCTCCTCTCCAGTTCTTGCTCTGCTTTCTCCATCATCACACCCTCGCCTTTGCCTTTGCCTTTGCCTTTGCATCCTCATTCCTCACTCAGCCTTTTTCTTTGACCAAGCTTTGGACAATTGGAATTGGTATTCTATGTGGACCCCACTCTAGTCTTTTCTGTCTCAAATTTTCTATTTCGAAGCTTCTTATAATTCCCATTTAGTGCCAGATACAATTTTTAATTTTACCATTAACAGAAATGTTTGAATCAATTAATAAGTGATGGGCAAATTGTGGTCTAAGTCTAGTACCATTGGCTAGAGATAAATTGTGAGTCAAGCAATTAGTTCGCTGGTCAGATTTTAGTTGTTTTCAAGTGAAATTTGAATTCTTACTTAACCCAAATTTTAGTCGTTTTTAGTAGAATTCGAACTTATACTCCGCCTCCCGTAATAAATTTTAAGTCAGATGATTAATTAACTACGTTAAGCCCCAGGGGCATTACCTTGCTTATTTGTCGAACTTATAAGTATTTTATTTATTTTGATTCGAGTTTCTATTTGTTGTCACACTCCTACTAAAATATATTTTTTTAAGTATTATGGTTGATGTTAACTTGTTATAATAGTTGAGTTAATACCCAAAATTGTCCTCGACTATAGTGGTTTTTCTCAATTTTGTCCTAAACGACTTTGGTCTCATAAAGTAGTCCCAGACTTTTGAGTTATCACTCAAAATTATCCTTCGTTAGTTAAGCTGTTAAATGGGTGTTAAGTACAGGGGCAATATAGTCAATTCATATTCAATCTCCAATTTGGTATTAACTCATTTATGGCCTTTACAAATGAAGATTGATATTGATTAAATACTCTCTATACATTGTTCATACCGTAATCATATCAATTGGAGATCAGAGAATTAAAAAAGTATTTTATTCAACACCAGAAATGAAAAGCTCATCGAGATCTTTCAGAAAATTGAAACTTGGAGTTCTCTCTTCCTTTCTTCCGTACTTGCTCGCCATTTCCGCCATGAACTCTCCGATCCGGACTCCTCCGCACCTCTTCCACAGCTCTTCGCTGAAGCTCCTATGCGCAAAGTACGCCTCCACCGCCACCGTACCCTCGGGGCCACCGCCGTCGCCGACCGCAACTCTCAGCGGGAGCCTTTCGTAATGGCCAGCCTTGACCCCTTCCAGGTCGTCCATGGGGACAATGCCGCTATCCGTTAGCGCATAAAGCTCGCCCTTGATCCGAACGCCCCCGTTTCGAGAAGATTTATCAAGTAAACATAGAACAATGCTTACCATATTTCGGAGTGTCTTCGCCCCTTTTCGTTGTCTTGAATCCATTGACCAACTGCTCCACCTTCTCATTGCACACCTTTGATTGATTTGGGCAGAAATTTGAGTGGCGAAAATTGATTCTGAATTTTCTTCGCGGAATCACCTTCACTAAGGTTCTTGGTTTGCTTGAATGTGTTTGAGTAAATGGGTTCTAGGGTTCTTAGTTTTCCCAATTTGATTCGAAACTGAGGGAAGGGAAGACTGGCCAAGACCAAATAGAGCAAGAGACTGGAAGAGAAGATATTAATATGAATTGACTATATTGCCCTTCTACTTAACACCCATTTAACAGTTTAACTGACGGAGGACAATTTTGAGCGATAACACAAAAGTTTGGGACTACTTTATGAGACCAAAGTCGTTTAGGACAAAATTGAGAAAAACCACTATAGTCGTGGACAATTTTGGGTATTAACTCTATAATAGTTGGATAAACTTAATAACTCAAATATTATTAGGAATATTCTATCATAAGAAGAAAACTCAATTATGCCTTGATAATTTGGCCCACAAGAGAACAGGTAAAGCGCGAAAACTCAAACATGTGCAACATCAAGAGAAAGTGTCAACTATAGTAGTATTCTGGGAAGTGAACTACACTAGTCATACTAGACTAGCTTGTCTCCTCGTTGTTTTTTTTTTTTTTTTTGAAGAAAGCTTGTCTCCTCTTAGTGAATGCAAAACAAGCAATCTCCATGGATAATAATGGAACTCTCTTAAATGTCACACAAATTATATACTTACAATCACCATTAGATTTTTACATCGTTATATTGTATAACTATTCTTAAGTCATTCAAATTACTTAACCTAACCATAGGAATCAAATCCTAGTATCCCTAAATCCTAAACCCAACAATTACATATTTAATTCTTTTTCTGATTTTGATTCCAATTTGACCAAGCAATGCTCAAATGTTGTATACCTATAGACAGACATGTATAATAAATAAAATGATATGTGGGGATGGGCATATGATTTGCGGGCCAGAGATATATAGAAAGATAGATAGATATATAGCTCATGGTCTCATAGGTTTTATGCCTTTCGTTGTTTTACTCAATTGGTGTCTTTGTTCATTGTTTGCTACGTTTGATGCGTGGCGTAGATTGCGTGCGGACAAGTCAATGTCGCACACTGCCATGCGTGACTAAGAGGACAATTTAAAGCTCTTATTTCCCCGGAAATCATGCCCCTCTTCCATAGCTTTGCACTTTCTGATCTGAGTTCGATCTTTGCGTGTTTGATGGTCAATTGAATTAGCATCAGGCATCCACATTAGTGATTTTTTACGATTTTTGGGAATAATATAGGTGATGCGGATGAGAGAAGGGAGGCCAGAGAAAATGTGAGGTCTTCCTGCAAGATGTGGGTCCCGCGGCGCAGAAAAAAGAGAAAGAAACGCATAGACCTGCGCGTTTCGTGCACAATGGCACCCCGCGTGCGCACTCGCTGGCACGTCTGGAGCTTCTGTTTTTTTTTTTTTTTTTGGCGTCAGACTTTTTATTTTCTCCTTCTATCTCCCTCCTTTTTTTCTAGTTGACACTTAAAAATTTGTACTAAAAACTTAGCTACGAAGGATGCCCTTCATGCTCATAACAAGAATAGGTAGTTTTGAGGCTAAGAACTTGAAAATGGTGGGCTGGGCCACATCATTCACTTTCTGCATGCTATATCCTATGATATATCTTCATCCATGAAAATAAAATAATATCCCCAAATGCAAATATCCCATGCTTATATTAGTCTCTAAGACATCTATGGGTGTCTCTATGAATCTATGATATACTGCTTTTCTTATGGTATTTACTTGGTTTAATTTGCTATAATTTCCTCATTTTAGGTTTTGTTATATTTCACTATTTCTTTGAGTATATAATTCTAAGTCTCCTATGAAATGAGTGATTATAATGTATATCAAATAGGCTAAGCTAGTTGGGCTAGTTCTAGTAGTTATCCTAATTCATCTCGAATTAATTAGTTGTCCTTGGCTATTGATTTTTATTGCAGTTAAAATTGTGTTCTTTATCTTTTCTCCTTATATATAGCTAAGTGAGAGGCAGCAAACCCTTCCCTGTATATGGGAGGTGGTGGGTTCGAGCTTCAGTGGAGGCGTTGCTGTCTCTTTGTTCTTCAGTAGGTTGAGAAAGTAGTTTATGAACAGATACTACACTGTAATAGAGTCGGTAGCATTCAAAAAAAAAAAAAAAAGTGAGAGGCAGCAAACAATTTTCAGTTTGTGAATTTGTTTCGTTTTTTATATTAATAGTGGGATGTGCAGTTTATAATGTGTTTCAAATTTATTTATGTATATTTTTATTGAATTTTAATGTGTTTTGATTTTTTGTCCCTAATCAACAATATTATAATTCAATCACGGAGTGTTTCATTTTTTATTTTTTAAAATATCCCATTTGTTTTAATCTTTCACTCCACTTGAGTAAATACTATAATAAACTGTTGGCTCATATACTTAATACTTCATGGGCCGGGGTAGCATGTTTCTTTTTTATCCTTTTGTTTTAATATTTTGTTGAGGAAGATATTGTTAAATATGCTACTAAACTTATTGTTTTTATGTAATTGAGTTATTGAATTTAGTACATGTAAAATTGAACCATTGGTAAAACAAAATATGTGCAATTAGGGCATTTTTCTAATATTTTCTAATGTAATTTAAATTACAAATATTTCAATCTTTCATCTCAATTTAACTAGCATAACAAGTTGGCTAGCCAACCACAAGGCTCAAAGTTAATTTGACTCTCCTTGAGAGATGTCTATTGGTATTCTTAGTTTGAGTCGGTTAGCTATGGATAACTTCGGTTGGTTTACTTTTTTGTGGTTCTTTGTCAGATAGGTTGGCAAGGCATACTTCAACTAGAATGCACCTTTAGATAGCATATATGAATTTTCACGTAAATCAAAGAAAAGATAAAACTCTTAATATATACCGTGTAAATAGTGTGATTGAATTCTATATAGAGAAACTTAAAAAATATCATAATTTGTTTGTTTGATAGGTCTGTTACACACGTCTTAAATATAAGGACTCAATTCCACAAAATTAATAAGTTCAATGGTTTATTTTATACTTTTTTTAATAAAATGAAAAAGAAAAAAAGTAAAAGGAAAATGGAATTGAGAATCAAAAATAAAAAAATATTATACGGAGTAATCCAAACAGGCCGTCGATCTGATCTTCTCGATCTTTGCAAATTTTCCCAAAAGCAAAAAACCAACAAATATTTGGACTTTAATCATGAGCTGGCCGGTCTTACCCTAAATATAATTGCTAGATAGAACAAAAAAAAAAGTCTTTAGCTATGACATAATTACATGTGGCCCATTAATATTGAATGCCAATGCTTACAAGAAGAAACAAATAAATATAGATCTCTATAGGGTAAATACAAGTTCAAATTCAGAGTACGACTATATTGTTATATGCATTTTTAGAAAATGATCACAACATAAAATTCAACTACCTATGACTTCTTTAGTTATAACTAATGTGCTATAAGAAGAAGTCTAACTTGTTTAAAAATACGTAAGTCGACAACTTATTATTTCAGTGCAACATATCATAGGCCATAATTAGTCTAACTAGATGTGGCCAAATTCTAGGTCGGGCCTAGGTTAGCACTGATCGGAATCGGCCTGGTCAGTCCTGTACCGGCCTACCCCGAACTAGGCCCAGACTTTTTTTTATTTTTATATAAAATATTTATAAAATATTTTTTTTTTTTGAAATAGGATTTGAAGTTTTGAACCATTAACCTTATGATTAATAATTAATATAAAGTTCTTTCAAATTAAACTACTTCCACCTTTTGTTATAGAAATGCTTTTATATATATATATATATATATATATATATACTCACACGCACTTTTAAATATTTCTAAAATGATTTTCTCTTAATATATATTGAAAAACATTAAGATGCCTATGTATCCTCAATAATTTAAAAAATCAAAACTTACATATTTCTTTGCTTTTATATATAAAGAGAATTGGGCTTGCTCTTAATATAAAATCCACGTTGCACTGGCCGATTGCTCGACAATAGCTTCCTAGTCTCCGACAGAGGCTAGTTGCAAAGTGGTAGACAAAATACTAACGTTATCTTGCAGGTTTACCATCTCAACAGGCAATTCCAACGCTATGGCGAGAGATATTCAGACGATCCTAAAGTTTCTACTATTACGAGGTTAGATTTCTTGTGATTCAAGTTTCCTTTAATTTGTGTTAGTTAATAATAATATGTAAGACGAACATCTTGTTTCGTGTAACATGACATAAGCCATAGCTAGTTGTCAACAATATGATTTCATTAAACTCACACTTTACAATGTCTAACATACTCTTTACCTTCTCATTAATTACTTAGTATAAACTCAAACCCTAGTCTTGATCTAATTTGCACTATCAAAACCTCAACTAAAATCTCAATATTAGCATTAAAATTTTGTGTTTGAGATTTTTCTTTAAAAAGATAATATTGAACTCTATCTCTCATTTAAAAATAGTCAAAGTTAGATGAACAACATCAAATTCAACTACCTATAATTTCTTTATTTATAAACAATTGATTATAAGAAAGTTCATCAATTGGTGACCAGCATAATAACCATCGCCTATCCGGTAAACCAACCATCCATATAAAACAACCACTATCGTGATACCTATGTTTCTAACTAGTCAATCAAACTTTTCACTCTCGAACTTCTAGTCCAATTTAACATTAAAATTTTATGGTTGAAATTAAAAATATATATAATTTAACTTCAATCTTTTTTAAAAGTAGTCAAACTTACACACAAATTGTAAATTACATTCCCATGATGTTTCTCAACTTCACTTTGAGGAAGCACATGGACCTAACTAATTAACCTAACTTTCTCACAACCAAAATGTCATTAGTTAACTTAATTAATCAACTAAAACACACATAATAAATCATCATGGGATAGCAATCTTATTAGCAAAAGCATTAACCAAAGCCAACGCATTGCTAGTCACCTGCTTAACCTTCACAATCCCATCGTACACGTCGGACTTGAGGGGCCCTTCCGCCACGTCATCGAACCCATCGACACACGTGTCCTCATTAGTCTCGGCGGCGCTCATCCACGTCTGCACGTTGCTGAGCTGGAATCTCAGCTCCTCAGCCGAGCCGGAGGCTCCGGCGCCGGCGCCGGAGCCGAGCTGCTTCATCTGCTGCAGCGAGTCGCGCATCTGGTCGACGGAGTCGCCGAGCGTGGAGAAGCAGTCGTGGAGGGCGGCGGCGGCGCGGTGGTCGGCGCCGTAGTCGGCTTGGCGCGAGAGGTTGTTCACGTAAGCCGCCATGCGCTTGGCTTTCTTGAGGCTCACGCCGATGGCCACCCGCGCCAGCCGCCCCGTGTCCTGTTGCACGGCGCTGGCGTAGCCGGAGAGCGAGGCGTAGCACAGCTGCGGGTACATCGTGGTTTGACAGCTGTTGCGGATGAACTCGGTGTCCTCCGTGGCGGTCGGAGAAGCCACGAAGGAGGCGGAGTATGGGTCGAGGAGCGCGGCGGTGGAGGGTGGCCGGAAATGGAGAACCGCCGTGAAGAGGAGAAAGGCGGCGATGACGGAAGTTTTCATGGTGACTTTAGAGTTCAGAGTTTAGAAAGAATAATGGTTTTGGGGTGGTGAAGTAGATGACGACAATGGAGGAGTTTAAAAAGGAAAACCTTCGGGATTCGAAATGACTCTTTTACCCTCGTTAGTGTGAATATGCTCCAATGATTTTGCATTTTTGGTGGTGTGTATATATGTAAACATACCTATAGACTTATGGAGAGTACTAGTTATTTTTTAACTGAGTAATAATTATGGAAATAAATTAATTATTACCGTATTTATAATAGAAACAAAAGAGTAATATACAAATACAAGAGCTAATAATTATGGATTGAAAATAATCATTAATTCTCTTCAAAAAAAATCATTAATTATAGTACTCCGTAATTTTTTTTTTTTTTGAAGGTAAAAACTTAATGTATTAAATCAGAACTCAGAATGTTCACACGAAACGGAGGAGGGGAAGACAACCACTCCCAGCAACCTGACACGACCTCTCTAGGCATAACATGGGCTGCACGATTCGCAGATCGCCTAGCAAAACGGAAAATTACATCATGAAACATAGATGCATTTTTCTTAACATCATCAATTAAAAGACCAAACGGAGAATTAAAAGAGTCTGAAAGTAAAGCATAGTAAACAAGTTGGGAATCCATTTCAACATCGATGTGATGTCCCCCAAGTCCATCCCTTTCACCCAGCTGAGAGCTTCCCAAACGCTCATTGCTTCCGCTTCTTTAACAGTAAAAATACCCGTGCAAGTCATACTCTTTGCCGCGATGAAACGTCCTTCATCATCCCGAATCACCCACCCCATCCCCATGACCGATCTGTCCAAGTCCATAGCAACGTCCGAATTCAGTTTCAAGCGCCCATGGATTGGAGGTGACCACTGGTCCATAACAGCATTTCTTTCATCACCTGATTCATCCATTCCATTAACAAGTTTCCAATTTGACCACAGTGACATAGCAGCAAATAACATAGCATGCATTTCATAGGGAGCTCTTTTCCAAACAAAGTCGTTCCTGCTGCACCATAAACCCCAACAGGCCATAGTACTCCGTAATATTTAATTGCAAGTTTTTACAATAAGGGTATTTTCGTCTAACACAAATATAGCACCATGTATAATTGTTTTGGCACATACAAAGTTGCAAACACATATTTTGGGAGTACTAAGTTGTGATATATAGCTATGGGGAATAGCAAAAATTCCTAGATTTCTTTTTATTTATTTATTTATTTGTTTTTTTTTTTAAATTTTGTATAATTTGTTGGTGATTAATTCATTAGAGAAATATGTTATACATACTATAAATCTCATCTGACATGATACAACAATGCAATTAGTTGATTGTCCAATCACAAGAAATAATATATGTTACATTTTAAAAATTGAGATAACATTATTTACAACACATTGATAATTGGCATATTTGTTTTTTTTTTGGTAAATTTACAAAGTCTTTCTCTCCGTCCGTTTAACGGTGGGGAATCGTCACTTGTGGGAATTGAACCCGGGTTCTCCCGAAATTCCTCCCCACAAAGAGAGCTCACTTGCCACTTGAGCTACCGCACTGGGTTATAATTGGCATATTTGTGAGGCATATATTATAATTTTATCGTTTTAATTTCTATAATTTTGCATGACCAAGAAAGCATAAGCAACATGAAGAAATGAGTCCAAATTAATCAATTTTGAACATGAAATATTATTTAATAAGAATAATAGTCAATAAATATAAATAATATTTTTAAAGGCGGATAAACATTTCATGTTAAAAAACGAACATAAGAGGCATATATTTAATTTGGATAAAGTCAAATATAGATGTTTATAATATTCTTTATATGTTGAAGGTATCGCTAGCCCTATTTATATGTAGATATGAGTAAGTCTAAACTCAAATCTCTCGACAACACCTTTTAATATAATAGCTACTCATCATTTTAAGAATTAAGGCTGGACGTACATACGATTGGCACTTATTCTTTTTTACTGAACTATGAAAGATATCAACAAGAATGATGAGATCGAAAGTAAGAGTATAATCGAGTCTAGCCACTTGCCAGCAACTCACGAGCCGTTCGGATAAAACTTAATTAGAGTTTGGTTAAATTGGAACTTGAGCTGAGCTTCAACCAACTCGTTAATTAATTGAACTAAGCTAAAGCTTAAAACTTTTTGACCTATATGCCTCGTAAAATCACTCCCATCTCTGACCCATACATACACACATACACATAGTTCAAGCTAGCTTGAGCTCAATTAGAACCAATTGAGCGCAGCTGAGCTTAAACTTAACTTATAAATAAATAAATTAGTACCATGGCCTACACATAAAAAAAAAAATAACAATAATAATAATAATAATAATAAAATAAAAAAATTTAACGAATCCGATTTGGACGTCTTAAGCACCGCAAATCATGCCATATCTCTGCAGCAAAGTATGATTGCAACCATTAAAACCATCTCATTTTCTTTTCACAAGGTATTTTCAGACTTATTAGATGTAGTTAGACATTAACATGGTTTGTTTTTAACTTTTTTATGTTTGACCTGTTGATTCAGGAGAAACTTGAAACAGTTGACATCGAAAGCGATTTAATTACAATTCAAAATTCTAGAAATATACACCATAAAATGTTATTAGTTTAGAAACATAAATTTTCAACCTCAATGACGAGAATAGTTCTTGTTGTAGTCCTGCCATTTAATTTGTAGTTGGGGCTAGGACTGTGCGATTTAATTTTAATTAACCAAATTCGTTCAGTTGGTAATTGAAGTACATTAGTTCAATTAACAGTTTTACCTTTTGAAAAAAATTCAGTTATCAATTTGTTCAGTTAAAAATTTTTAAAACTCAAGAAATATATTGAATTGATAATATTAATATTATGTATATTTAAAAATAAAATATATTGTCAGGATGGCCGAGTGGTCTAAGGCGCCAGACTCAAGTTCTGGTCCTTGTAAAAGGGCGTGGGTTCAAATCCCACTTCTGACACATTAATATTAAAAATTAGATTGATTTAGTTTTGATTATTTTAGCTTAAAATTAAACAAAATGATGTGGGTGCAACACGTTACGATCACGGCAACGAGAGGCTACTAATTATCAAGTTTAGTCCAAAACCTAGATTTTCAATCTTCTTGCTAGTGTCAATACCAAAAATATTTAGTTCCCAATAGCCTTATATAGAGGTGTACTATATATGGGGTGAAGTTAGAATTGAGGGTCAAATCAAAATTAAATTCAATATTTTAATTTGGCTTTAAGGTAAAATCAAAACCTAATTGAAATGTTTGGTTTTGGTTAGGTTTATATAACAAAATGATTAATTAAAAAATTGTCATCCAATATTCATAACAATAATTCTTTTGAGTTCTTCCCCTCCCTATGATTAAAATAAATAAATAAATAAATTCTCAGTACATTTACAATTAAAAAAAAATAAAAAAAGGAGAGTTAAGTAGAAAGCCTTGGTCTATTTTATGGCATTAAAAGTCTAATAATACGTATACACAAAATAATGTGTATATTAAGTATTAACCCAACAGTTTAAGACAGTTGATAAGTGGACTAATCTTGTTATAGAATTCTTTAATCATTTGATAATTAACTAGTATGTGTAGACAAACTCAGTGTTGTAAAAATTACCCTAGGCGACTGCCTAGACGCCCTTAGGCCGAGGCGATTTCAGTCCTAGGCGGCTTTTAGTCGGCTGACTGACTAACCAGTCGACTAGGCACCTTAGGCACCGACTCGACTGAGTTGAGCGCCTTACTCGGACGAATCGGGCGTCTAACTCGATCGAGTTGGTGCCTAACTCGGCCGAGTGAGTTTTTTGCCTACTTAGCTACTCCTCTCATATATTTCTCCAGTTATGTATTCAACTAACCATCTATAACATATGCAGTTGACTAGTTTGAGAGATTATAACAGTCTAACAACTCTTAACACTGAGTAGGAAAGAAATGAAAAGTAGAGACGATATACTCGAATTACTAAGTCGCTTGGGTGCCCTCGAACGCACGTCTAGCGCCTTCTGCAATATTGGACAAATTAACGTGTATACACTAACCATTTGAAAATAAGATTTTAAAAAAGTGGTTTGAACTCTACTTTGAACACCCATTTGAAAATAAGATTTTTAAAAAAGTGGTTTGAACTCTACTTTGAACACTAGCCATGCCTTTCTCAACTGCAATAACTGCTAAATAAAAACAATTTATATAATTTGAGGTCCATATTTGCTTTGGTAAAAAAGGGGAAGTCCGACCATATTAAGGTAAAAATGATTTTGTCAAAAAATTCTTCCGTGATTTACTCGACGACAAAATGATACAACCTCATCACCTCAAATAATTGTCTTCATTGACAAAGGTGTGAACCTTAAGCGGGCCATACATTTGTTACATTACACACCTGCCTGCTGCCGCAGATCTTGCACATAATTTGGGGAAAGGTGACCCATCAAAACACGACCAAATGAGAAACATATATCAGAGTCAAACCAAGAATTCGTAGAGTTGACAAAGTTTAAGAGAGACTAAGAATTTATTGTATGATCTTCGTTTTAGACGGGGTGACTGTTTTTCTTTCATTGGATCCTTTTAGGCGGAGAGACTAAGTATTCGCCAACTGCTATGTAGTGTGATGGCACCCCTATTACCATTTCAAATTGGTGATCACAAAAATCGAACCCCTGTAGTGGGACAGTGATTCTTTAGGCTGAAAAAAGGTTGAGAAAGTATGGAACAAACTGTATGATCGTCATTTTGAGGTGACTATTTTATCTTTGTGTGAGTAGTTGTGCACTCTCGTCCCTTAAGAGAAGTCGAGAGTTCAAACCGTCTTTCGTATAAAAAAATTAATCTAACCAGCACTTTGCGTCGTCTCTTTAAACACCACTCATATGCTGTTTCCTAATGCTGTAACCTAGCATGCATTCATATTTGTCAACAATTTCAGTTCATATTATACATAGTCTTTTCATATTTTGTCTCTCAACATGTGATTCTTCATTATCTCCTACGTTGTATGTCCCTACCATATATACTCTTTATGAAAATCTTATCCATGATCTTCAATTTAATTGTGGTCATAATTATTATCATGTCGAATGGATTATTTCACCTTTGAAATATTGTATGTTAAGAACATGTTGACATGAGCAAAACAATACTTCACCCCTGTCTGGAGTGGATGTTCTAAATATGTATCATATCAATGATTATATTTCTTTCAGGCCCTATGATTTACAATTAGTACTCAAGGGGCTTATTGACTAAATGTTAATTTTGTTTAATAGTCCGCTAACCATACAAGAAAGGTAAATCGCACTAGAAAAATTATTTACAACAGGCTTAACTGAAAAAGTGTTGGCAATGATCGAACTTGAGACCTTCATGTAAGAGAATCACGCTCTACTCATTCGGTCACCCCTTTTCAGATAAATGATTTACAAACTTTGCACACAAAAGGCGAAATTTCTTGTCCCAATGGCAATGATTTACAAACTTTTTTTCTTGGGTGACAAGGGAAACACACAACTACTACCTAAGGGTGTGCACTCGATAAACCATGTTCCTGTATAATAATTCACAACGAAGCTGCACTATATAGAAGAAACAATGCAACTTCTCTTATGAAGCCAAATCATTTAATTTGCCACCGAGTTAGCTAGCTGTTGGAGAAATATGGCTGATATTGTGAAAATAAAAGAATGTTGTGCCATGGAATAGCCACAGCTACGCTATAGGAGCAAATTCGCCCGTACGTACAATACAGGTTCATAACCACGGTGTCGTCCCCTAACACACAACAATCTTAGCTTGTTTCTGTGGACTCAGACTCAGAGCAGGGATTGAAACTTACCCAACATACTCAGAATAATAAAGGGATAAGAAAGAAATCAATCTCTGTCTAATGTCTCATAATGTCTTGTTGTTTGATCTTTTATGCATGGGTATGCTTGCAGTTTCTGCATCTTCCTCAAAGTCCTCATCAGAATTCTCCATAGCTAGCAGATGAGGCATCATTTGAAACACAAACCAATTCTGGTAAACACAAATCATGGTTTAATAATTTTATGGTGCATAAATTTCATTAATGATTTGTAATGCATTCATGACTAATAGACTTGGACTTTCGGGTTTGGACCATACAATCAGGTTCTTGAATATTTGTTGGATATATGTAGGCCTATTGGGCTAATTATATTATATTAGGTATGTCTGATCTGCTACCCAATATATCTTTCATCACCTATATATCAAAAAATTAAAAGAGATCCAACAAGTAGTAGTTAATATTATAGAATTCTAAAATCCCTTTTCAAAATAAATAAATAAACTCTTTCTCTAGCTGTCTCTTATAAAAAATGCATACTTTCATTTATCTTTGTAACAATAAATTAGAGAAGTGGATAACATATAACATGCATTACATATCTTCTCCATCTCGATCAGGACTAGGGAATGGGTGGTGACAGGCCACAAGAGACAAAACAACATAACATTTGTTTAACATGAATCAACTTCATCCACAAAGTTGGTTAATCGATCATCTTAAAATTTTAATTTATTCCAAAAATAGTAACCTTAACCGATCAAATGAGATCAAGATCCCTTTTGCGCAAAACCCACAGGCATAGATTAAAACTTGGGAATTAACTGACCGATCGCACAACATACCAAGATATATACCTAATGTATCCAAAAAAAAAAAAATCCACAAAGCTG
>CM008337.1:33525458-33538004 GCA_002525835.2 Ipomoea batatas | reverse complement strand
ACGGTTACCTTCGGCTTCTTCGGCTTCTTTATCTTCTCCTTCTTCTTCCCATCCACCGCTCCATTCTGCACGCCACTCCCGCGATCAGCGCCCCAGGAATCGCTGTCCTCATCCTCATCGTCCGATCGGTGTTTCGCCGCCGATCTCACCGGAGCCTCGTCGTCGAACTGCATCGCGGCTCTCTGAGCCTCAATTCTGATGCGGCGCTCCTCGGATTGCTTCTCCAGCGATTTGAACACATTGTCGACGCCGGACACGGCAGATCCATTGGCGACGATCCGAGACGAATCCGACGCCGCCGCCGGCTTCTGCTGATTCTTCTTCTGCTTCTTGGAATACGACACCTTCTGCCACCCGTGGTCGTTGTTGGCGGCTTCGATGTGGTGGATCAAGTCGGAGGCCATTGATTTATCTTCCATTTTCGGAGTTCCTTTGGAGAAAGACAAGAGAAGGGGTAGGTTTAGAGAGAGAGGGGAAGAAATGGAGCAAAGCTTTGACCAGTGCTTATCAAGAGAGTGGTGGGGTGAAATTATGAGTGAAATTCGGATATAGAAGGATTGTAAATGGACATTGGATAATTATCAATAATCACTCTTATGGTGATTGGGCCATTCAAGATTTCTATGATATTGTTTTCCTTATTAAATTATTTTCTATTCCATTTGTTAGAAAAATATTTTTCTGATAGGATCCCCGTTTGGAAAGCAGTAAAATGTCTTATGGATAATTTTTTTTGACAAAACGAGTCATTTTTCAGAAAGCATTTTGGTTGCATTTTGAAAAATTATCTTGGTGTATTTGGTTTATTTTCTAAAATATGAGCATAATTATTTTAAATATTTAAAATATATACAATAGTGGTGGGTGGTGGTGGTGAGGGGTAGTGGTGGTTGTGGGTGGTGGTGGCTGTGGTGGCGATGGCGGTGGCAGCGATGGTAGTGGTGGGTGATTGGCTGCTCCGTTTTTGCAACCGAAAGGGAAAGTAATTTTCCAATCCCCTCTATCTTCCATTAACCACACCCTATTTTCCATTGATTTTCATTTTCCTCGTTTAGCCAAAGACTAAAAAATCAGAAAATGGTCATTTTTCGGGTTTCTAAACGCACCCTAGTTATATCTATTTATTTAACAAGTTTTCTTAATATCAATTAATTTAAAAAGTTATATGTTGTATTGAAAAAATTATGTGAAGATTTTTTGTTCTCTCGATCAACTTGAGGGGCAATAATTTGATGATTGGATAGCGATAGACTCGAGAGATGTGCCTAATTTGATGATCAAATTGGTATATGGTGGCAAACCAACACTCAGTTAAACGACACAATCAGTTATCCAATCGAGTAACACTTAGACCCTGATGCTCAAGATGATAAAAATGATTAGGCGACAAGTGGTGATATAACTCACAAATCAGCCAAAGATCTTGTGGTCTAGTGGCACCTGCTTTACACTCCCACATAGAATGGAGTGGGTTCAAGCCTTAATGGAGGCGACTGTTGACTCTTTGTGCTTCAGTATATAGGTTTCCGAGACGGATTTTAGACTCAACATTTTTAATGAAGAATATTTAAGTTTGAATCATCGTAAATACAGAAGAGAATACGGTGTACTCAAAGACCAATCCTTAACTTATATGATATAAACTCAAGTTTTTAATTTAGACTCTTTTGAAGTTTAAAATTGAGTATAAGTTGGTCATTTGGATCAAAACTAGTTAGAGGCATAATGACTACACAAACTATACTATAAATGGTCAAAAAGTGTAGAAGATGCATATTTTTAACAATGCTATTTTTCTTAAGTTATCCCATAAAAGGTTTAAATCAAACTTGACATTGTTAGTGATTTAGTGTCAATATTGGTGAAAAACACTCAAATTCTATAAGTTGCAAAGGTAACACTTGCATTATATTATTGCACAAGACTAAATTTCCATCATTGTAATTGTTATTTATTATTGTACTATATAAAAATAATCGTACCACTTAATAAACTTCAATAAGTTATAGAAAATAATGATTCTGTTATAAATAATACCATTAGTGAATATTATAATGTAACGGTCATATTTATGTCCCTATTTATGATTTCCGTTATAAATATTATATATATTATATATATATGTATATACCCTATTTGGAAGCACGCGGTTGATGGTATGAAATGATGGTTCATTTTCTTCTCCTTGTCACTTTTGTCTATATTTCCATACTTTAGTTTATACTCTAAATTGTCAACAATATACCGGTTATGAGCTAACGGGCTAAACGGGCACAAGATTGTCAACACGTTATCGGCACGCTCTTTTCGGTGAACGGCGCACAACTACCTATTGATCGTTAAGCATAATTTAGTTAAAATAGTCCTTCGTATGTAATTTGCAACTGATATTGAAATAATTTGTTGGAGTTTCAAAAGAATCTCAAAATCGATAACAAATATGATCTACACTCATGCTTGTAAGATATGTATCGTTCCAATTTTATCGGATGTCTCCGAAGATATGCTTGTAAGATATGTAAATATTGATACAATTTTTTTTATTGTAAAATTTGTAACACTAAATTTATGTAAACTAATTTCACTATTGGTCCTCTAACTATTATACATGAATCACATTTAATTTTTGACTATTAAAATTTTATAATTAGGTGCATGATTATGTAATTTGTATCACATTTGGTCATACCATCTAATTTTTCAGTCAACTATTACCGGAAGTGTTCCTTCCGAAAGAAGCAAATGCATTGCTCCTTCCAGAATGAGCACTTCCGACAATAGTTGGTCGAGAAATTGAATAACAGGACCACATATGATACAAATTATATAGCCATACACTTAATTATAAATGTTTAATACTTAATGACTAAATATGATTCATGTATAATAATCAGGTCCCAAAAGTAAAATTTTCTCTTCTTTAAAATTTGACAGGTGGGCCAACCAAGCCTATGGGCCATGGAGTAGGTGGGTTGGGCTAGCAACCTTTAGGTACATATATTTAACAGGTCCCACCTTGGACAAATTATACTATGGACAAGGACTTACCTTATATTGTACACTCTGATCCAAAAATAACGTTTAGATTTTGTATATGTATTGACATATTCTGTACATACAGTTGAAAGTTTCGTGTACAGAAACTATTAACTCTAGGTACATAATGTATTAACTGAAGGTACAAAACTTTTGTATCAGGATTCACAGTGCAAATATGCAATATGAACCCTGGTTCATTTTATAAGAATTGCCCATTTTGACTACCCAGATTTTCATATAACTAGTATAGTGGTATAAAAAGAAACATTAATGGCAAATTATACCATGCACCACGGTGCACATAGCAATGTGCACCACATACCTAAACGACGTCGTTTTGAGCATTGTAAACTAATGTTCCGTTTTTTTGGAAATCACGTTTCCCGTTTCGCCCGGTCTTTGTATTTATATTAATATTCTGTGTATTCCAAGCAATCATTCTGTGTATTCTAGGCAACCGTCCTGTGTATTCTAGGCAACCGTTATGTGTATTTATGTTAGTAACACATGTTGTGATGTGTTTGTGCATTCGAATGTTTAGGAGGATGAGTTCTATGTATTTTGTGTCAATATTATGTGTATTCATGTTATTAACACAGGTTGTGATGTGTTTGTGCATTCGAATGTTAGGAGGATGAGTTCTGTGTATTTTGTGTCAATATTCTGTGTATTCTAGGCAAACATTCTGTGTATTCTAGGCAAACTTTCTGTGTATTATAGATAATGATTATGTGTATTATAGATAATGAATTCTCTGGAGTCATTCGTGTCCGCGCCCACTAACACCAAAACGACGTCGTTTTACGTACGTGGTACACATTGCTATGTGCACCGTGGTGCAGGGTATAACGATTGAACATTAATTGGTTTTCAAACGAATCATTTACATTGACAAATAACTAACTAAAAACAAATTTCAAAAAAAAAAAAAACTGAAAACAAATAAAAAAGATAACGATAGAAATCCAACGATAAACCCCAACATTAAAGAAAAAAAAAATGTTAGGCATGTTTATGTTGTCATAAATTTTTATTTTATTTTTTTTTGAATACAACTGACCCTATTACATTGTAGTATCTGTTCATATAAATTTTTATTGGTACAATAATTATTCTACCATCTTCACACCTAAAACACAACAGCCTGCCATCATTATTTGGCTGTCTTCTCAAAACCTGCTCATGTACAAGAGTAGAAATTTGTATCACTACAATTAGCCCTTCTTCAACAGTAATCGATTTTTGAGGAGATTTTACAGCTGTGATTACGGGTCTCACTTATTCGGCAAAAATCTTCATATTTGTAGTATGTAATTTTTTTCTCTGACCTATTTATCACCCCTCCACCTCATCTCTTTTTTTCTTAAAAATCGTATAAAACTCATCAATGGAGAAAGCCTTAGAGCATCCTTATACGTTTTGTACAAATCAAATCAAATTTAGCAATTGCAATATGCTAAATGACATTGAAAATATGTTAATATTGCATTGTCATCAAATTCAAAATATACATAAAAGTTTGGGTCCACTCATTTTGTTTAATTAAATAGGTAACAAATTTGTTGTTGTTGTTGTTAAGTAAAATAAAATCACATATTTAATCCATGAATTATACCACTAGTATAAAGTTAGTCTCATAAATCATAATTGTTGTTGTGCCTTTTTTATAAACCTCAATTATTTTTGAAGTAATAATGTTGGTCTTTTCATTAATATTCATTAAATTTGAATGAAAAAAAAAACTTAAATGATAGGAATAAATAAAATATTTTGATTTTTTAAATTGTTCTTTATATGAGACATACATTTTTTAGTGTTTTGGTGAGTCGATTTGACAAATTTCAAACTTCAACCTGATGGTAAATAAAGTAGGACCCAAATAATATCGATCCATCCTATTATGGTCATTCATTATACCACAAATCATGATCCATTTGTAAGATGGACCACTGACATAAGGTATATTTGTAATATACTAAAAGTATATTTTACGATCCGAATCTATCCGACTAATTCCTGCTCACTCCAGAGAGGCACGGGAGCTGGCCCAGAGGAAATCATATCGTCGAAATTCTTTCCCATGAAGAGAGCTCATTTACCACTTGAGCTATCTCATTGGGTTACCAGTTATTTTTTTTTTTAAAAAAATCATATTGATCATGACTAGCAAAATTTGAATTAAATGTTTCACAAAAACATTATTAATAAGTTAGATCAGAAAACTTTTTAAAAATAAAACTTTGTTTCAATTGCTTAGGGTTTAATGTATTCAACCCAACATGCATGTCCATAACAATTCACCATGCAAGTCCATTGATTCATTCACCGGCCTTGTCAACAAAGATAGAGAAATAAAAAGTTTCATTTGATTAAATTCATTCACTTTGCTAAAATGGTATATAAAGAAGAACTTTTAATGGATATTAATGATTCATCCATCTTACCAAGACAATAAAGAAATATTTTTTTACTCGATTAATTTATTCATTTTGCCAAAAGTGTAGAGAAAGAAGAACTTTTCACTCGATTGATTGCTTCACCTTAACAAAAGAATAGAGAGAAAAAAAAAGTTTTCAACTCAATTAATTTATTTGCCTTGTCAAAAAATAGAGAGATATTCATTTTTAGAGTAATATTATATTCTCTTTTAATTTCACCTTCAAAGATTTTTTAGGAATCAAGTTTACCTACACTTAGATTTTCAAAAAAAAAGTTTACCTACACTTTGTGGCTGCTAACAAAGCAAAGGTATCAACTTATATTAGGTTGGTTGATCAGTTGAACTGCGCCAAAATAAATGTTATTGTCACATTAGGATGTGAACGTTAGAAGGTGAAATTATGAAAGAAAAAGAAAAAATTATAATTTATGTCTCTCATAATATGATAATTATCAATGTCACATCTGAATTATTAGTAGTGTAAGTATTGCCCCTCAATTTTTAAAACAGTATATATATTGTTCCTCTGGTACCGTATGAAAAAAAAAAAAAAAAAGAGAGGAGATTAGTCTTAAATTTCGTTACATGCAGCATACACACATTAATTGACTCTACGATGCACCGCTGCTGACCATATAATTAGCCGCGTCGGCGGCATGTCATTATCCCCATGCACATACCCTTTTTCCTATCATTAGAAACACGTTTATCATCCACAATGTTTTTCATCCAATTCAATTTAGTAATTACTACAATGCAACAAAAATTTGTGTGAGATCGTTTTATGGGTGGGCCTCAATTCATGAGACGAGTCAAAACTTTGATTAATAATATCAAAGATTCAATCCATTAATTAAAAATTTGACTTGTCTCACAGATTGAGACCCGTGAGACAGTCTCACACAAATGTTACCATTTTGATGTAGTTGCAAATTTTTTAATTAAGTAAAATAGTTCTGATTAATCCATTATGAATTTATTGCCCAACTGCCTAACTGCCCATGCCTAGGGTCTAGGGAACAGCAACATTATTTTTTTTTCTTTTTTATTTTTATGCTGCACCGAATGCTCTCTATGGAGCGTATGGTTAGAACTTGGAAGGAGGGAATTTAATTATAATTTTGTAGAAAAAAATAATGTAAGAATAAAATAATAATTTAAAATTTATTATTTGGTTATAAAAGCATTTTGTTTCGATTTTAATTGATGCTAAAATCACTTCATTCTTGTCAATGAAGAATTTTATCATTATGTTCTCATAGACAGCTCAGTTGGTCACAAGGGTGAAGTTTGGAAATAATGACTTGAAATCGAATTTCACCAACGACAGCATGGAAGCAATCTCTCAAAGTGAGGGGACTCCTTGTGCGCAATAAACAACCGTCCAACTAATTCGGTTGAAAGTATTGTTTTTCGGTTAAGCCAATGTTGACATGTAAAAACGTGATAATTGATTACATTACAATTTTAAAAACTAATACAATTGATCTTTTCTATCATACTTGATAAACATTGATTACAAAATCACTTCAAATTATTATTATTAAATTTTTGGATAGAAACCAAAATAGGACCTTTATGGACAAAGATACTTTGGCTACCACTGCAACTAGGCAACTAATAGTATCTTTCTCAAAGTTAGGTTGACAAACCAACAAAATAAGGGGTTTTCTCAACAAGTTTATTTGACTAGTAATTTGTTTGGTTTGTATTATCCAAGTTGAAATTTTTAATAATCTATTTTTCTTTTGAGTCAACACCTAATTTAATTCAAGATATGCTTTCGCATAATTAATCACCAACAACTATTTCTAATCAAAGCAGCATGATACAATGTTGAATTTTTATGCATTTTTCAAAGCACATATGTTTTTGTACAATGACACCTGTTTACTATTTTTGATTGTTTAGCCAACAACTTTTACTTTGAAATTCGAAAATTTTAATGTATTGTTTAATGAGAATTGAATGTATGTTATTATAACAAAATCAATGATTGATACTGATTTTAATAGTAACAATTTTGTCATTGATGAGATAATAACTGTCTTTCGCTATAAAGGTGTAAAATCAAGTTAAGATGAGTCTTGTAAGGCTCAACTTTTTTTTTTTTTTTTGAAAGATGTAAGGCTCAACTTGATTCAAAAAAATCAAAGTTTAAACTCTACTGACTTTTAATTTTTTGAATTCAAGCTTCACTTGGCTCAAGTTTTTTTTTTTTTTTTTATTATTTGTGTATCATTGTAATTCTACATTTATTGGTTTGTCCTAGATAGCACTAATTCCTGCAACCCTATAAATACATTCATTCATGCACTTTGTAAATACGACTACTCGATAGTAAAACTATGCGCAAATATTATTGTTCTCATCAACTTAAATAAATCTATTTTTATATTTTTTTTTTACGAGAGAGAGAGAGAGAGAGAGATGTTGATAGTTTAAATACTCTCGGATATATATATATATTTGCATAGGATATTGTACAATTTGAGATGTAGTTGCTACAGAAATCAAGACCACCAGTCGGAGGCTTCCGAACACACAAGTACTCTATCAAGTGAATTGGGAAAAAAAAAATCCTCATTATGGGTGTCTAGCGGGATATTTATAGGAGACTATGGGGACACATGTTGAAGTGTCGGCATGTGCAGCACGTGTCCCTCATGCACTCGACGGTTTCAGAGGCTAGGGAAAGACGTCCACGTGTTGAGAAATATATGATAAGCCAATAATGATGAGGCTCGGTTTGGGCGTTATTGTTGATGTCCATCTTTAAGGGCTAAGTAGATGTGCTCGGGACCCTCAACCGAGCTTTCAGATCAATGTCGAACACCAAAGGCTAATGGTGGAAGTTTATCAAGCCAACAAGCTATTTAACCATCAAGTCGGGTCGATTAGGTATACTCTTGACAGGCCGGATCAAATAAGAAAGATGTCCTTGGCTTGTGAGGTGTCGTATCTGACCAGGTGCCTAGTACAAGAGGGTCAGTAGCTCGAAGATATTTAAATATATATATTTATTTATAAGGATAAAAATGTCTCACTCAAGATAAAGAATGATAAATAATAATATTCCTAATAATCTGGCCAGCTCACACCGCCATTAAAGAAAAGCATATTCCTATTCCAATTCCAACACATACACTCCTATCCTATGGTCTCTGGACAAACCCTAGCATTTTCTCCGTAGGATTCCTAAACTTTCTCGAACCACTTCTCTCCCTTTATATACCCAGAAACTCTGAGGAACCCTTCGCTCAATCCTCCCCGTTTTTCATCCCTCAATTCTTCGCATTGTTCGTGAATGGTGCAAGTTCTGAGTAATTTGTTGATGATCTCCTTCTTGTCGTCTTCTCCAAGAAGGGGAATCTCTGTTTCTTCTTCTTCTTCATTCTTCGGATCCTGCAAGCAAGCCTGGTACTACCGCTGCCTCGGCGTAGACCCTTAGGCCAATCAATCCTCGATTTCGCTTCTCCTTTCATTCGATTGATTCCTGAATTCCTCAATTCGTGTTGTTTTCGTTCTCGATTTTGCCCAATTTTACCCAATTTGATTTGTTCGAAACAAAAAAAAGGCGTTTTGTTTGATTGTTGTTATTGTTAGCGAAGAAGATGATGTTGCTTTGCAAGGCGAAGAAGAATCCGGCGGCCGGAAAGCGGCTGCTCGTGAGCATCACCGTGCTCGGAAGCGCCGGCCCGATCCGGTTCGTGGCGAGCGAGAACGATCTCGTCGCGGCGGTGATCGATACCGCACTCAAATCCTACGCTCGCGAGGGGCGGCTTCCGATTCTCGGGTCGGATCTCAATAACTTCGTACTCTATTGCCCTAACGCTGCAACTGAAGGTAACAAACTCTCTGTGTTCTTAGCAAATTTTTGTTTGATTTCGGAGCTTTGCTAGGTTTTTATCCAATTATGTTTGTGCTGACACTCATGATCAACTGTTAGAAACTGCTATTTTGGATTTTTGTGGTAGTAATATACTAATATTGATTCATTAATCATCATATATAGTCCAGGGACAGTGGAAAGTGCATGATTTTCTGCTAATTCTCAACTAGGATATGTTCCTTATATGTTGGGGCTTCATTTTAATCCTAATTCCCTTTTATGGGGCATATGATATATAAAATATATATGTATAAGCCCCACATATACCTATACTATATAGGTATACTATATAAATTGTGGTCTAGTGTCACAGTAACAAGGTCTAGTGCATCGGTGGGGATTGTATTGATTCTTTGTGCTTCAGTAGGTTGAGAAAGTAGTTATGTACATTGTTAGTAGTTCCCACTATTAGTTTCAACCCTAGGTGCTATGTTAGCCTAAAAAAAACATTGCAATATACACACATTGCATACTAAAAAAACCACTCGGCCGAGTTGGGCACCAAGTTTGGTGGACTCGGGTGCCTAGGCCGCCTAGTTGCCTAGGGTCTGGGCACAACGGGGCTCTCACCCTCTCCGGCGCCCCTTTCTAGGGGACTTCCCAGTCCGCCTCTGAAGACGCTTCTCCAGACTACAATTCGAACAGAGAGTGTTTATGCATTTTGTTTTATGCATATGTATTGATAACATTCTTGTGCAATTGCAGCTCTTAGTCCATGGGACACAATTGGATCACTGGGGGTTCGCAACTTTGTGCTGTGCAAGAAACCCGCGGAGGAGAAAGCAACCCCAACCCCAGGCAACGGGAAACAGGCGACCGAGGCCCGGAAGCCGTCGAGCAGCATCTGGAAGACATTGTTCAACAAGTCACTGAATGCCAAGGTTATGTCTCATTGAGGTGGGATGAAGTCTCTGATGAACTGCAATCAAACATTCTCTCTCAGGCAGTTAGTTATTGTCTTAGGTTGTCTCTTGATTTGTTGATTTGAGGTTTTTTGCAATTACCTTTAGTTTGATCTGATTTATGTTGCAGAACAAGTATCAATGTATTGTTGTTACCATTCTATTGTTATTCAATAAAAGCTTGCAGTTTTAGACCTTAATCTTCCTGTTTGGTTGCTTGCTTTCATATGACTTGGCATGTGGAATAAAGAGGACTGACTAATAATATTTGCTAAATATTCAACAAAACAGACACTTGCAATTGCTAGGAAAGTAGTGTACAAAGAGAGGACCACTTGAAATATTAATTTATTAAAATTAAAAATCTCTCAAACAATTAGAACTCAATTGTTAAAACTAAATTAAAAAATAGTTTAACAATATTTGTTACATAAAAAATAAAATTAAGAGTCAAAGTTGAAAGTATTAACTAGTTGAAAAGATATTAAGATAAATTAGCTGATAGCTTGGTATAATTAACAGTTATAATTTTTTAATTAAGTTAAATAACTAATAATGATTAAATAAGTTAAATAACTAATAATGATTAAATAAATTAAAATTGACTGATAAATTTATTAACTATTTTATCAGAAAAGACTTATAAATATATAATTGACAGTGACAAAAAGAAAAAGATTATTGTAAGACATTGATTTACGCAAAATTCCAAATCATTAAAGTAGGTAACGTGACGCACAAACATACGCACACACGGTGGGTGTCACTTTCCATAAGATATCAAATATATACACGTAATCTCTAAAAGAATAATTTTTTTAAATTTTTTTTGAATAAACTAAAAGAATAATTTTGTGATAAAAATTTCATGCTACGGCAAGAATAATGTCATTCATTTGCCAACTATATCGCCCAGTTTGACACAATTCAAATTCTCCATAGATAAACATTATCTTCAATCTCTAGACTCTAAAATGGGTAAACATTTTGAAGTTCGTTTTGATCCGTATAGGTTTAAAAGATCATCATATGTTCAATTTATTTAAGGTCTCTTTAGGATCTTGGAAAATTAGAATTAGACTTTTGTAAGTTTTTTGCTAAGACCTTGTGGTCTAGTGGCACTCGGTTACACTCTAATATAAAAGGAGGTTGGTTCGAGCTTAAAAACTAACTTTTGTCAACCCGGTTACACTCTAATATAAAAGGAGGTGGGTTCGAGCTTAAAAACTAACTTTTGTAAGTTTTAACCGTTATCTTATATGCCAAAGACAATGATTAAAAACTATTGTCCATTAAGTGTTGTTGAAAGTCAATAACATAGACAACGGTTTTTAACTATTGATATATCAAAGACAACAATTAAAAATCATTGTTGATTAAATGTTGTTGAAAGTTACGAAACAATAATTTTTAACTGTTGTCTTATATATCAAATACAACCAATATTGTTGAGCGCATAGACAATAGTGTTTAACCGTTGTCTAACAAAAGACAACATTTAAAAACATTGTCGTATATATATATGTACATATTAAAGACAATAGTTAAAATCGTTGTATTTTAATTTGTCACACGTTCATAGACAACAGTTGAAAACTCTTGTCTTTATTCATAACGACACTGGTTTTAAACCATTGTCTTTAACCAGTTTCGATTTTAAGTATAGTATAATAATAACAATTTATCCAAACACCATAAATACAAAAGCAACAATTCATCAGTACAATCATCATTTACTTCAAAATACAAATAAGTATTTCAAAATACACAACAATTCATCATAAACTTTAAAATACAATCAATAATTCATTATTACAATCACCAAGTCTAAATATTGTTGACAAAATTATAATCGATTGCATTATTCACTCTAGTCTCATTCAGAACGCACTATATCAATATCCATTTTGTTGTAAACAACTTGTTGGAACTACATATCAATAATATATGTCCTATTAGTTAACATAACCACAATATCACACACAAAATTTGCAATGTAAATATTTTAGCACAAATATATTTGAGATATTATTTATTTTCTTGGTTAAATTACAATAAAAAATAACCATGCATTTAGATAAAATAAAATAAAGTACATTAAAACAATTAAATAATTAATTAAAATACAAAAAAGCTTGAAATTATAAACTTTCCTTCTAGAATGAGAGGATTTTTCCCTAATCCTATTCCGATTCATATTACATCGAATTTACCCTTTATAAGGGTTTCGTCGAATAGTGCATTGGAACGCTTCAGCCCTTTCCAGTCCAGTC
>CM008337.1:33509206-33523509 GCA_002525835.2 Ipomoea batatas | reverse complement strand
CAACGAACCCCAATCACGTTGCAGACTTAGAAAAGACCGAAATAACCTGTGAATTGGAAGAAATTGATGGATCTTCAAATCCCAAACCGATCTGCAGTGATGACAAAATGGAACCCGAGATCCCAAAGGACACACAGAATCAAGAACCCGTTAATCAGGTCGTTGGAAGCACCGAGCCTCTTGATTCAAGCAGCACGCAGGGCGCTGGGGAAAAGCGGGGAGATTATATACAGCATTTGCTAGTTTCTCTTGATCAATTGGCAGCCACTCTTATGCAGATGAAACAACAGGGAGCATTCAAGAAAAAGTCTGCAGCTTAAGGATGTTTGAAGACAACTCTGATGATTCCTTGTTATATATATATCTTTGTATGCAGACTGCCACTCTTTATGAGATTTTGTACTATTAGGCATTCAAGAAAAGTACTTATGGTTTAAAACACATATTTTCTTGATGAATATACACAATATTATGATAAACTAATAGAGGAATCTATAGTTGTAAATAAGAACTAAATACCATCTATTCATATGGATTACAATAGAGTAAATTCTCAAATTGGTTCCTTGACTATAGCTATTTGTTAATTTGTGTCATCGTCGTTTTGGTCCTTAAAATGAAGGGCAAATTCGTCATTTTAGTTGGTTTCTTCCTATTCATCATAGATGAAAAAATTACTACACAATAATAACCCTAGATCACAATCTTACATTTTGCTTTATTAAAGTAACAAAATGAGGTACCATCTTCTTTTTGGTCCTTAAAATGAAGGGCAAATTTGTCATTTTAATTTTTCTTCTATTCATCGTTGTTGAGAAAATGACCACACAAGAATAACCCTAAATCACGAATCTTACATTCTGCTTTATTAAATCAACGGGATGGGAGAATGGAGGGAAACAATTGAAATGACCGATTTGCCTTTCATTTTAATTGATTGACTGAAACCTTAACTGGGAACTAATAGTGGCATAAAAAGACGAGAACATGAATTAACAAATGGCTATAGTCAATAGAGCAATTTAAGAATTTACTCATTACAATACTTTATTCGAATCACTTTGAGTAGACTTAGTAACTTTGTTCGAGACTCACGACTATATTGACTTGTTTAACATTTCGAAAGAGGGTGTACTAAACCACCAGTACAACTTTTATTGTTACCACCACCACAACACACAACAACAACAACAACAACAACAACAACAACTAACAACAACATACTTAGCTAAATCATCTCAAGCAAATGGAGGGTACAATGTGTTCATCATGTTTTGAGGAGGTATTCATCCACATCTCTAGCAACATTCATGAGAAACTCAACATGGGAGTGTGGGGTTGGAACATTCTCATTTGCCTTCTCATATTCCAGAGTCCATTTCACTGAGTTCCCACAGGCCTGCAGAGTGGCTCTAAAAGACTTGAAGTAATTTGTAACCTCTCCACCAATGAGAGCAAAGGTAACTGACCTATTTTCCTCATCAACAGCATCAATCTTGTCCTTTGCAATCACATTGCCCCCTACACTTTGCAAAACAAGGTTGTAATAAAACTGTTCCAGGTTCAAGTCTTATCTCAATCAGTGTTGACATAATTTGTTGAGCATATACTAAGGATGGTAGAGCGTACACAAGAAAAAAAGAACTGTTCCATTATTTCCATATACATGAGAGAAGTAAAATAAGCAACGATAAGTACCGTTCCCTCATAGGATTAAGCTGGGAGAGATCCACACTATCTCATCAGTCATCAATACCTCATGAGTTATATACATACATATAATGATTAATGAACTATATACAAGTTATAAGCATATATTTTATCCCGCGGGCACAATTATGAATACCAATCAGGTCAACTCATCCGATTTCTAACTAGCCCTATCAGATTTCTGGCTAGTCATACTTTAGCAAGTTTTCTAGCTATGTGAATTTCAAACAAAATAAACAATATTTTTTATTTATTTCCACATCATCTTGCAAGTCCAACATTTACTGGGATAACGCCAGCCTTAGCTTATAAGTTTTACCCAACAAAGACATATATAATCATAAATTTAACATACATAAATCAAATCAAATGTGAATAAAATGAAACTGACCTAAGATGTATGTCCAAAGTCTGACAGAACCAACACTCTTTCCATCTCCTTCAAGCACTTGAACACTGCGAATCTTGGCAGGGCATATCTTTGGCAACAGCCTTGAATTGTTCAAGTAAATATCAAAGAACTTTTTTGAAGCTGATTTTATCTGTGTTTCAACCTCAAGCTTCCATATTTGAGCCATCATAGATTTCTCAATCCTGCTAAAGGAATGAAATTCTATGCTCTTGATGATATGCCAATTGGGAAGCACGTACTGAAGATTTATATATGTGCAAAAAAAAAAAAAAGTGAGTTTGGCCTTAATGGTTTTAGCATATGGTATAATTATTATTCCAGCCGCAATAATGATTGATAGTTTGTACCTTTTTTCACAACAAAAAATTGTGGTGGGGGTATTTTATTCATGTTAGACCTGGTGAAATGACAACATTTTTAAAGGTGAGGTAGAGATTATGAGAGTAGCAACTAGCGAGATTTCATTAATAATATAATAGTTAAAGTGTTTATCCCTCAAAAAGGATGGAATTGCATTCACATGTAGTATTGTCGCTTCAAATTTATTAAAAAGAGAGAGGAGTGAAGAGTTGGTGTGTGTTGCGCACACCAACGAATGGGTGCAGTGCATGCACCAGCTAGGTGCGTCAGGGTGGTGAATAATTGGCAGCCACCCTTTGACCCTTTTTTTTTTTTTTTTTTTATTTTATTTCTCTTTCTTATATGGCCTAAAAGAAAATTAGATTTTAAAGCTGGGGATGCTTAATCTTGAAAGATTTGCAAAATTTGCAAAGCTTTCAAATGTATTTTTGTTAAACAAAAGGATTTCAAATGTAGTTTTGTTGGCCCAAGTTGTTGTTGTTATTATTATTATCATCATTATCATTATCATTATTATTTGAAAGTTATTTGAAATTGTAGAGAATAGAGTAAATAGTGAGTGCATTAACAAATATGTATGCTATGAAGCTCATTTTCAAAAGTAAGAGTATATTATGAGAATGTGGATAATCTTGGTTTCGACACAAGGTATAATTCTAGTGGCAATAATGGTTAACAAGTTGTACTGCATTTAAAAATAATATTATTTTACTAATGGTGGACTTAATGAAATGACAAATGCTCTTTAAAGGTGAAAATAGATCGAGATTCTAAGAGTGAAGTGAGATTTCAATAATAATGATTTCGACATAAAGTATAATGCTGAGAACAATAACTATTGATATATAATTGTTTTGTGAATAATGTGTAACAAGAATTTCACTTTGGAGCTGTGCCACTTGTGTTCCATGGCATAGGATAGTGATTTGTATATATGTTGGCAGACAAATTGAGATCTAGTAGAACATTTTCTTATTCCAAATTGGAAAAAAGAAGAACATTTCCTTTTATGAAAAGAAATAAATTTTCCACTTGAGCAAACATTTTCTATAATTGTGAGATTCAACCTGCCAGCCCTATAGAGTCGGTCCGATTAGTTTATCGGGCTAATTTTTTTGGGTTTTAACTATGTAATTTTTTTTTAGCTTAACGGGTTAGCCTATCGGGTTCAAACACAATTGGCATCCCTAATTACTATCATCACAATATTATTAACGAGAATAATTTACCTTGTAAGCTAAACCTCTTATCGTCTAACAAAAGAAGTCCATTATATTGTACTTCCCACGGTGGAAATGGGAATCATATTCTTTATTGATGTGTTTCACATCCAAAACAACAATAAGAGCATACAAGAAGCTTCAAAGGCTTACCTTAATGTTAAAAGTGTGGGTTTTATCGTATGTATATATTCATTTTACTTTTTTTACTATTAGGATTAAAAGAATGAATGTTTTTAATTTTTGTTTCTTTCTCCTCTATCCCATTAATGAGTGAGAGGTGTAGTATAGCTGAAATATAGATATGAGAGGAAAAATTTCTATAAAGAGTTCTATTATTGATCAATTGTATCTGCAAAGTACATGAATAAATGTATTGATAGGGTTACAAAAGATAATTCTAGTTAGAGTAGGACGGTTAAAAGTAAGGTTACAATAATATTCAGAGATAGAGTAAAAATATTAAAGCTGATAAAATACAAGAGTCCTAATAATATATGCTCTCTAAAGAAATTTTCAATATTTTCCTAAGATGTGAGACCATAGCATCTCACCCAAAAATGCCTTAGTATAGTTATTCTAATCTGGGTGAGGTAGTTTCCATCTTTAATTATTTGGTGAATGTATTTTTGTCTTTTTTTTTTTTTTGGAGGTATTGTAATAATATAATTTTTTGTAATGAAATATATTTGTTATTATTTAAATGTTGACTTTGGTCCCATTTTTTCAACATTTAGATCTCTTTGTGCAAGTGTTATTCATAGAGAAAGTTTATGGTGTTGATCGGCGCCGATACTTTAATTTAGAATATTTACGAAACTAATTCCATTTTTTCAACATTTAGATCTATTAGACAATGCCAAGTACCTTATGATCTGATGTGAACATTTATGATATGATAATCATTGTTTTTCTTTATTTTTTAAACTTATTTTGAGTTGGTCGATAAATTAAGTTGTGCCTGAGACGCCATTATATATTTGTGTGTTGCATTGTTGGGTTGTAATTATTGAATGAAAAATATTATGTGTACTCTCGTTTTGTACCATCACTCTCAAATTCTTGATGTGAACATTTTTTTGGACACCCACATAATGAAAATAACTTATTAAACTATTATTATTTGCTACATCATAGAGTAAAAGTGAAGAAATAAAATTTAAGAATATATATACTAGAACTCTCATTGAATTTAGAAAAAGAAAGAAAAAAGAGCACAGAACAAATTCCATCATTGCTGAAGCTGTCCCATTGAAGTGGCATTTGATGTTGACTCAAGGCACGAGAATTTGCCAAAATAACTCATTTAGAGTTTTGTAATCATATGTTTTCAAAAAAAAAAAAAAAGAGTTTTGTAATCATATATTTCTTATGTTTTAATTTTAATTGTAAAAAAAATAAATAGACTGATTTAAAACTAACTACTTGGAAAATTCCAGCCAAGTTGATTAGCTTATTGACTTCCTAATCATAATATTACAATTTCGATTCTAGCTAGTCAGTTTTGAGCAATCTAAGTTAATTTATTTCATTGTAATAATTTGTTAACTAGGGTCATAATACAAAGTTTATCTAGTGTACATTATCGAGTTGTGGTTGCTAGTTTCACTTGTCACTCAAAAAAACACCTAACTACTCACTGTCTTGTTTACTATTTTAGATTTTTTTTTGTGTGTGTTATAAGGCAAAATCGGTAAAATTTTATTATGTAAAGTATAACTAAAGAATGAATAAAGTCTAAGAGATATTATCCCAAGAACATAAGTCGAGCCAGAAGATCGAGAGCTCGTTGCCCTTGCTAAAGTATGTGCAACCAAGTTCACTGGTCTCCTAGGAGTCCTAGCACGACAACAAACGAACTATGGTATCGAATGATAACGTTAAGCTAAAGCACTGATTAAAAATGTGACCCACATATGACTGAGCACACAAAATCTTCACCAAACTATTAACCATGCCTCTACCGTCCAACTCAAAGTCGTACCTTAGCGATCCCTTGATCCTTTAGCCTTGAAAGGGCCTCTCGACATGCCACAACTTCAGCTATAAACATGTCAAATAGGCAGAGGTAATCGTTCACTTGATATTTGTGTTAAATAATACTTTTAATTATAATTTTTAAATATATAAATTTTATACTAATACAGTAATATTAAATTTAATATTATGAAATATTGAATTGTAAATAACTTTGATTAAATTTGTTAATCAAACCATGTAATAAAGAACCACCGAATGGCAATGTTGGATTTTCCTGAAATCCTATATTTAATTGTCTTTTGTCTGTTCCTTTGACTCATTTCTTGATCTTTACCAGGTGTAAAAATTGTGAAACTCTCGCTTTCAATTCCATTCCTCAGGAAGATGGACCACCCTATTCTCCCACTTCCACCGGCGGAGCCGCCGGCGCCGGAAAATCCACCTGAAAAAGCACCTCCCAAATCCCACACCTGCAATGACTCTGCAATGTCCAACTTCAGAGCTCTGATGATGAAAATGGCCATTGAATCTTCTCCCAGCAAGTCTCTTACCCCTGCCCAGACTTTGATCTTGGAAGACAAGCTTCGCCAGTGCTTCCCTTATCTCAGAGCTCCTGATCATCCCCCTTATGCCTGGGCAAGTCCCTTTTTGGCTCTATTAGCTCTTCATTCTTCTGCTATTTGTGTTTATTTCAAAAATGGGTTCTTTGCTTTTGCCTGCAAATGATGAAATTCTTGCTTTCTCGTTTTGCTTGTGTTTTTTCTTAGCTTAGTTTTTGCTTGTTAGGTGCAATTGGAATAGGGATTTGATGAAATTTGGGTTTGTTTTAGATGTTTCCTCACACAAATTCTTGAAAGATTGATCTTTTATGGGGCAAACCACCTCTCCCATGTGAACTAACTATTGTACATCTTGTAATGTCAGATTGTGCATTCGCTGATAAGTGATTATGCATCCTAGAAACAAGCATTTTTGTAATTACGATTGTGTATCTTGTAATGCCTGATTGTGCATTTCTGTATAGGGTATCTTGTAATGTCTGATTGTGCAGTTCGCATGTTCATACGAGAGAAGTGGTTTTCATTTGATTTTGCCCCTTTTTTATGGTTTAATATATATGACTTATATACAGTGTGTTTCTTTACTTCTTTTAGGATAGTGCTGACCAAATTGCATAGTTTGCTCACATAGAATCATGCAGTGATTGCTCTTTATCCCTCTGTTGAAGTTTGGTTCCATAACTTTCTATTTACTTAACTTATGTAAGTTTCATGATTTGGTTACTTGATAAACCCCAGCATTGTATGCAAGCAATGTTTGCTTGCCATTGTAGTTGAAGAGCCGGGGTCGAGGTTAAATTCGTGAAGTACTATGTTGTCATTGTAGTCGAGGATGTTTTCATCTGAATTACACAATGCTCACACACTTAATATGAAACGAAAATTCACAAATAAAGAAGATACGGTCAAGTAGTGTTCTATGAAGTCTTGAGCCTCGTTTCCTTGTTTGAGCCTTGAGGGTGTATGAGAATGAAACTATGCTGGACTATGATTTTGCGTTATGTTTCCGGTTAATCATAGTGTAGTTTACTGTTTACGAGTCTGATTGTTAGTGTGTTAATGTGATAGTTCGTTTTAATATTAAGTAATGATTGTTGTCGTTGCGAACTAGTACATGACTGAAAATGTTATACGAGAAATATGCAAATGTGGTTATGCTTGTTGTCGTCTGTGGTTCAATATGCAGATGATTACTACAGCGATTAAGCAGTTGAACGAGGAAGGGGGTAGTAGCGAGGAGGCAATATCGGAATGCATCATGAACGATAATCACGACTTGCCATGGGCTCACTCGACTCTACTCAAGCACCATTTGGTAAAACTCTGCGAGAAGCGCGAAATTGTTCAGACTCGAGATGGATTGTATGTGCTAAATGATCGAATTGCGAGTGTTCCCCACATCCCTATCCCTTCGAACCCTAGAGAGTTCTTTGATTCTACTGCTAGCCCTAGCTGTAGTCTTAGCATTAGCCTCGCCTCTGATTCTAGCTCTGATTCGCTCTACGGGGGCTCCTCGAGGAGAAAGGGGAAGAGGAGGAGGAGGAAATCGAAGAAAGCTCGAAACACGAGAAAGGGAAGACAACAAAAAGGTAGTGCGAGGCGGGGAAATATCCATTTGAAGCGAAAGAGGAAGGTTCAGCGTAGGCCACCTAAGAAAGGCAGGTGGAAAGAAGAAATTTCGTCGGATGAAGATACGGAGGATGAGCTGCTCGATATCATGTTGGAAGAGGGGATGGCTGTCATTAGAGCCGAAAATCAATTGAACGAGCAGAAAGTGACAGTGGAGGAATTGTATCAATCAGAAGACATAAACGAAGATGTCAGGCAACCGGAGATGCAAGAAATCACAAATCTTAGCCCCTGTGAAGCAGACCGATTGGATAGTACACGGATGAATGCAAAAATAGACGTTATGGAGGTGCAAAATCCGGTTGTTAACGAGAAAATGGAAGTTGATGGAGAACAGAATCACATACGAGAACAGGATCTGATGCAAGAGGACAAACAACAGGAGATGCAAAAAAAGTCTTGTGAGAAAGATTCTGGGGAAATACCTATCCCGATGAACGAAGGGGATGCACAAAATCCGGTTTTCGAAGCAAGAACTGATGACATTGAAGCACAAAATGAACAAAAAGAACAAGAAACGATGAATGGTCGAAACCCATTAGGACTGGAGCATAACGCCAATCAACTCGAGATGAATGCAGAAACGAAAGCAATGGAACTGCAAGAGGGAACTGTGGATACTGAGGAACAAAATCAATCGAAACAACTGGAAGTAAACGAAGAAGAGCACCGGGACAATCAACGGGAGAAAAACACGGGGGAAGAAAATTCCCTTCTATGTGTCTCGAATCAGCTGCAAGAGCAGAAGCTTCTGGAAGAATTGCATCCACTAGAAGAGGCCAAGCAAGGGGGAAATCAACCGGAGATGCTGGAAGTGTCGCCTAGTATCCCACGTGAGGAAGACTCAAGGCACGAGATTATCCAGACGAATGAAGATATAGAAGTTATAGAGGTGAAAGATTGCGATTTAGAAGAGCAAATAACTGGCAATCCAGCACAAAAAGAGCAGGAAATGATGGAAGAATCGCATCAATCACCGAAAATGGAAAACGAGGACAAGCAAGAGGATATGGACGAGAAGAAAAGGGATTGGGGGTGTGAGAAAGATGTATTGTCACAAGAAAGGGAGGCTCAGGATCTATTATTACAAGACGTCGATGAAGGAGAACATCAACCGATGCAACTCGATGTCATGTTAGAAGAAGAGAATCCGTTATTAGAAACTAATGATCAACTAGAAAACGCGAATTTAGTGAATGATACCAAGTTTCAGGAAATGGTAGATGAAGGTCTAAATGAGCATGGATGCCAGGAATCGAGAGGAAAAGAAATTAGCCATTCCCCCAAAAATTCATCATTTCTCGACGAGGAACAGCAAAGCATTCAGACTGAAGCAGAAATAGTACAGGATCAGAATACAGAAGAAATTAATGTTCTTGAAACCACAAATGAACCCGAAGAAGGGAGGTGCCTTCGATCTGGAAGAAAGATGAAATCTGGACAAAAACACGAAGCAGTGGAGACCTCTACTGGCAGTGAAGCGCCTGCACATGAAGAGACCATTGACATAAAACTGAACGATCAACAAGAACAAGAAACAGTTGCTTGTGAAGAGCAGAGCATTGAGAAAGGCTCTAGTGACGAAGTTGAAGAAATAAGTTCTCCATTCCAACAGAATAATGAAGTATCTTCTGAGGAGGAGGAACAACAAGAACTACCGTTTTCAGAGGATACAAAGCAGGAGCAACTAAGCCAAAGGCAGTTAAGGCCTCGGGTTCCCAAGACTGAACCAGGTAAAGCTACAAATTTCTTGACTCGAACCCTTGACTTGGCTCAGATACCACTTGTTAGGATTAAGTGCTCACAGTGAAAGTCAACTTTATTTTCTTATTATACTGCCACATTTTCGAGAGACAGGGTGCTGGACTTGGCCCTTCACTGGCCTCAGCCCAACAAAACCTCTCGTTCTTAGATATGCAACTATAACTATTGGTGATTTGTTCATGCCAGATACTCAAGAGCATCGAATTCCCCAAGTGGTGTTGTCATTGGAAGCAACAAGAGGAGTCGTCACTAGAGGAATGGCAGCTGCTACTGCCCTTGATGAGCAAGCTCCACAACAGAGAAAGAAGCGCTTAAAAAGTCAAGTAGGTGAAATATCTCGCATGCCTAGACGATCAACTCGTCTTTCTTTAGGACAATCAAAAAAGCGGGTATCACGCCGTCGAACCTGAGGAAGGCAACATAAATTATTCTTAGGAAGCATGGTAATGATGTCTTAAACTCTCTCTCGAACCTGGTATCAGTTTGTTCTGCAGTATGCTCGAGTACAACTTTTACATGAGATGATAATTTGCCTTCTTTCTAACTTGCAGTTAGGATTCAGAGACGACATGCATCGCGTGCTCAACCTCTTCGATCAAGGATAGTATGTAGTATGTACCTTTATTTGTACCAAGAATTCTGCTGCTTTTGTAACATACAACTGTTAGGTAGAGCTCCTAGAAATGGAGTTCTATGATGTGCAAGATTTTCCTAAGATATTATGTAAATGAAATGTTGCTTGGGAGGAGAAATCAGTAATTTTTTTAATATATATATACAATCTGCGCCCGATCCTGCCCAGAATTGGACTCAGATTGTCAACTATCTGCGTCCAGACAACTTCTGACACAAATTGTTAAACCAATTTGCGTCCGTGGCATATGCGTTCGGGCAACTTCGGACACAGACTGTCCCCAACATCGGACGCAAATGACTGATTTTGTACTACTGTAGAGCTCCTAGATATGGAGTTCTATGATGTGCAAGATTTTCCTAAGCTATTTATGTAAATGAAATGTTGTTTGGGAGGAGAAATCAGCAATGTTGTTGTAGTGGGAATTGGCAGATGGCTCTTGAGAAAGGGTTGTGAGTTGTGACTAACAAATCTAGTATATAAGGATATCTTAACTAAAATGTGAACAAGTATTTTTAGGAATGGTTATAAGAATGTTAGGGAGCTTCTAAAAATGTCTTTTCAAATTAAAATAGTTTCTATAATTTTTTGTAATTATTCTTAAAATATATTTAGAAATACTAAAAATATAGAGAAATACTACAATATTAAAATAATTTTTGTTATGAAATACGAAATAATAGAGATAGAGAGCAACTAAAGAAGAGAGTAAAATTGGTGAGGAAGATTATCTTATTCGAAGAGATATGTGCCTTTATATAGGCCGCAAAGGGGGAGGAACGAAACTTACAATGGCAACTCCAAGAGACACATCGAAGGATAAAAAAAAAGAAGAAAAAAATAGAGACACATCTAAGGAGTTGAGAAAACAAAGAGTTGTAAGAATAAATTACAATAAATAGATATTAATAATATAATAATTTATAAAAAGGATCAGCTGGGCTCGGGTTCAAGCAACTCCATGTCTTTACTTTGGCTTTGTTGGGCAAACAAGGTTTCGGTGGTTGAGTGACGCCATTGGTTTTTCTTTTGAAATATTTATGATTCTTTGCAATGTAGCGACAAAGAATCAATGTCCCCATCGCAAAGGTTTGATCATGTGACCGCCCATTTAGAATGGTAACAAATGTGTCATCGCACAACATAGTAGTTGGTAATTAGACACCTTATTTGCAAGTTTAGTTTCATAAACTTTTACTAAACAATATATTATTGTTTGTAAACTTATTTAATTTTAAATTGTTTATACACTTTTATAAATTATAATTATTTATTTATGAAGACACTGATGCAGATAATGATTATTTTACAATAAAATAATTTTTTTTCATGATTATTATTGTGTATGTAAAATTGTTTTTTTTTTTTGAAAACATGTATGCAAAATTGTTAAAAACTTGTGAATTTTATTTTAAATTATTTGATATTATTATTTTCTTGTGTAATTTATATTTTAGGTATAAAAATTATGTTAAATTCATATAATTTTTTTTTGGGTCCTGCCTCGAACATATAAAATACTAAGAGCAACCATACCAATGGTTATTTCATTGGTTTATGTCAGATATTGGTCAACTTGACATGAGAGAGAAGAGAGAGAGTTGATAGGTATCATCTGCAAGACACAGGTTCATAGCACAGTAAATGGGAAGATCTCACGTTTCGCGCACAGCAGTCGCCCATGCGGGCGCTGACGCTATTTTAAAAAAAAAATCATATTTGTTTTATTTTATTCATCTCTTTTCATTTTCTCTTTTCTAATCACGCTTACAAAAACTCATAAAAAATCGCGAAATAACTCTATTTATAAGGATGCTCTAAGACTAGGCATGATTTAAGGAACATTTTTCTTTTGGGAAAACGTAATATTCTTGAAATTTTCATATAATCTAAAATTGTAAAGGAAATATGATCACATAGATATTACACATAAAATACATAATAATGAAGTAAAAATAAATTTTAGAAATTATACCCCACAAAGCAAATAATAAAATAATCGATGGGGACAAACTTTTCAACGGAAAACCCCACAGACATGCGTTCTAAACCCCACCAGAATCAGCCGCCCTCGCCGGCGCCGGAAAATCCCGCTCGTCCAGAAACTCCGATGGGGAACTTCAGAGCTTTTGCTATGACAATGGCTATGAACTCTGCACCCAACGGATCACTCTCTCCTTCCCAAAGGGTTTTCGTTCATCAAAAACTGCTAGAATTGTTCCCCGACTCCAAACCTACTCCTGATCATCCCCCTTACTCCTGGGTAAGTATAATTCTGTTTTTATTTACTGATATAAATGCTTCAATTCGATTGAATTTTGTTTTTTTTTTAGGCAAAGCATGTTGAAATGCGGTTTATTTCGTGTGATCATCGCTTTATGCACTGTTTTATCGTGTGAATGTGTTTGCATTCGAGGTTATAATGATCATTTTTCATAGTATTTTCTGTGATTTGGTGAAATCGTGGTATAAAAAGGGGAACATGATTCATGAATGCTTGATAACTTAGTAAGGTTGATACTTGATATGTTTTGGTGAGTAAAAGCAGGGGAAGTGGTGTGGTTCAGAGATAATCAGCTATGGCTGATTCATAGTCAATGCATGGAAGTGTATTTGGTTAAAAGTTATGTTTAGTTTGTATGTGAAGTGATGCTGCATTGTTAGAAAGTTCAAGAATGAATGAGATTGTTATTATTAATAGGGAAAAGTGCGATTTTGCCTCTTGAATCGTTATTATTTAGTTGTTTTAGACTTGGCTATTATGAGTGAGCAAATATAACTCTCAATTATTCCAAATTATTGCAATTTTGGAGCTTTTGCTAATGGTTTGAAGAAAATCTGGTAAGACTACCGAAAACATGTGTATCGCCACGATTTCAAGAAACCCATGTTATTTTAGCGTGGGAGGCGCATGTTCCCTCAACCCTGATGGAGTTTCTTAAACCGTTAGTATAAAGTCCAAAATCACAATGATTTGGAATATTGAGGGTGAGATTTGCTCACTTATGATAGTCCAAGGACTAAAATGACTAAACGCTAACATTTGAAATGCCAAATTCTCATTTTTTCCATTAGCATTATGTGTAGTGAGGCTGCATTTAACATGTCTCACTGTCTCAGCCTGTACCTGCTTCATTCCCTGTAATGAGTAATGTGAAATGAAGGTTGCAGCAAGAAAATTCATGAGTAAAGAAGAATACTATAAAGTAGCAGTATATCATATCTTGAACATGATTGCCTTGTTTGCAGTTTTATTCTGTTTTCCTGAGCTTTTCTATGAGAATAATACTTTGCTGGACTAGGATTTTGCATTACCTTTACAATTATTCTTAGAGTTGTTTATGAGTCTGGTTGTTAGTATATTAATGTGAACTGAGGTTGCATTTGATGTATGTATGAGAAGAAACTTTGAACTGAGACACAGTGTTCTTCATTTGTCTATATGTGTTTTGCATTTGTTTCTTTCTCTCACTTGTTTATCCTACTCCTAAACCCCTCAAAGTTGTGTTCTGGAGTTGCGAATTAAAAAGTGATTGGTTTTTTTCCCTTTAATCTCGTTCTTTTGTGTTATTCATTCCAACATTGTCAACAGATATGGTTCTCGAAAATGTGCATAATCCTAGAATGTCTGGTTTCATATTTCGGCAAGCGTTTTGTGGTTTATTGCAGATGATTCAAAGAGCAATCGAAAACTTGAATGAGGAAGGAGGTTCTACTGAGGAGGCAATATCAGAATATATTGTGAAAGAGAATTCAAGCTTGCCGTGGGCTCATACGACCTTACTTTCACATCATCTGGGGAAACTCTGTGAGAGTAATGAAATTTTTCAGACTGTTGATGGTTACTATGCACTTAACGACCCAACCATCAATACCTGCCCCGCTGCTAGTCCTAATGAATGCATTAGTTCTGATCATAGCTCTGACAAAAAGAGAGTGAACCCGAAAAATGTGCAGAAGAAGGATTCTGAAAAGAGAAAGGGGAAGTTTGGTGAATGTAATGTTAGTGGAGAAAAGGTGCAGATGGATGTGGA